>PVKV010005935.1:0-110006 GCA_004027835.1 Alouatta palliata | reverse complement strand
CCTGTAATCCCAGCACTTTGGGAGGCCGAGGCGGGTGGATCACGAGGTCAAGAGATCGAGACCATCCTGGTCAACATAGTGAAACCCCGTCTCTACTAAAAATACAAAAATTAGCTGGGCATGGTGGCACGTGCCTGTAGTCCCAGCTACTCAGGAGGCTGAGGCAGGAGAATTGCTTGAACCCAGGAGGCGGAGGTTGTGGTGAGCCGAGATCGCGCCATTGCACTCCAGCCTGGGTAACAAGAGCGAAACTCCGTCTCAAGAAAAAAAAAAGCAACCTCAACCTATAAATGTCTCCGTAATAAACTTCAAGATGACACAGGGTTTCTATTTTGAGAAAGGAAATTCTGCAAAACAACCAGAAAAACATTGAAAATCCTAGAAATGGTGAGAGTACTGACTTCAGAGGAAGCCAGGAGGAAGTGTGCTCAAACATCCCCCTCCCCTCTGCTCCTGATGGCTCCACTCGATTATGGCAGCACATATGTGGCCAGCCTGGAAAAGAGCAAAGAGAGCGTGTCCAAGTTCTCATTCATTCCGTGAGCATCTACTGAGGCCTGCTGTGTTCCAGGCACTGGCCTAGGAGCTGGGGAGATAAGTGAAATCAGACATGATCTCAGTCCACACTGGGCTCTTGAAGTCTAGTTCCTGCATTGTCTTTCTTGCCTTCTGTCTTCCCAGGAGGAACAGAAATGGGCGTTCTCAAATAGCATGTGTCAGGAGGACAGCAATCTCTTGGACGCAAGAATTCCCCCCAGAACCTCCTGGCTGGCAGTGCAGCAGCTGTGTAGAAAGGCTCTACCAGAGGGGCAGCCTCTTTCTGTATCCTAGAAGACAGCCTCCCTTTTACCCTCAGGGGTGCAATGCTCCCTCTCTTAGCAATGACTTCAGATGTTCATCGAAGGAAAAATGGCTGCATGTTCCAACTGCCATGCCTTCACTCCAAGCACCCTCCCATCTTGGTATAGCCACAGTCTCAGCACTGCCCAAAGGAATCCTTCTACACATCTGTTACCACAACAAATGCCACCCCCTCCATGCAGTCTTCCCTCACCAGTCAAGTTAGAAACAACCTGCTCCACTTCTCTGATCCATAGCCCTTTCTTCGTACATCTTTTTCGCTCTGATTACACACCTGCCTTTTGTTACAGCTGCTACGGTTGTATCGGATATTTTCCTTGCTAGACTGGGGTGGGTGTGAGAGTGGGGTGGCACTCTCTGAATCCAGGGCCCATGTCTCCTTCTTCCCTATCCTTGCAACCTGTCTCACACTGCTAAGGACATACCACGTGCTAAAAAAAAAAAAAAAAAAAAAAAAAAAAAATTGACTGGATTGGATTTGTTTTCTTTGATTTTAGCTGCCCAGAATTAGATTGATCAATCTCCATAGTGGCATTCTTACATCATGGGTCCATGACTGTTGTTACTTTTTATTTATTTCATGTTTTTGAGTCTTCTTTGTTCTCCATTGCCATCCGCTCCACCCATCCCATCCCACTCCTGTTACAGACACACTCTCGTTTTATTAAAGTGTGACCTTTGAATCTATCTTCCACAATGTTATTTGCACACTTGTGTAAGCTTAAGTGATACTTGGCATTGTTGGAATTGAATTTGCCTTTGGCTGAGGGAATGAAACACCTCCACTGGAATTTCAGGCACCAGCACCTGCAAGGAAGTGTTTTGAGGCAGTGACTCTTGGAATACCAGAAGGAGACGGTCAGCAGCTTAGTCTGGGGGCGGGCTTATCCAGCTTCCGCTTCCTCTCCAGGCTCCTCCTTTTTCTCCAGGATCCCCCAGCCTCAGAGTCTTGTTCCCTCATGCCTGGACTCTGCCCCTCTGGTAGAGCCTTTCTACACAGCTGCTGCACAGCCAGCCAGGAGGTTCTGCGGGGAATTCTTGCGTCCAGGAGATTGCTGTCCTCCTGTCACATCACTATTTGAGAACGCCCATTTCTGTTCCTCCTGAATCTTTTGGCTTGCACCCCTAGATGTAGCATAGAACATTGTTGGCAAAACCTCCTCTCTTGCCCTATGGTGAGGAAATGCCATGAGTCCTTAGACCAGCAGGTCTCAAACTCTTTGGCCTCCCTGTACACTCTGAAAAATTACTAAGGAACCCAAAACACTATTGTTTATGTGGTTTATATCTATTTATATTGACCATATTAGAAATTAAAACTAAGAAAATTTAAAAATATTTATCTAATCCCCTTAGAAAATAGTACTGAAGTCATTACATCTTAAACATAACACTTTTTATGAAATATAACTGTATTTCCCAAAGCATAGAAAATTTAGTGAGAAGAGAAGCACTTTTATGCTTCTACAAATCTCATTATTCATACCTAGCTCAATAAAAGACAGCTGAGTTCTCAGGTCTGTGTTTGTACTCAGTCTCTTGCCATACCACATGTCATGTAAACTTTGGAAAACTCCACTGCATACTTGAGAGAGGCCGAGAGTGAAAAAGGCAACTAGCGTCTTAGTATTATTAAGAAAGTGGTTTTGACCTCATGAACCTTTTGAAAAGATCTCTGGAACCCCCAGGGAGTCCCTGAACTACACTTTGAGAACTGTTCGTCGGTTTCTTAGTGGCAAAGCCATTTTCCTTTTTTGTATATATTTAATTTTTTTATTATTATACTTTAAGTTCTGGGGCACATGTGCAGATCTTGCAGGATTGTTACAAAGGTACACACACGCCATGGTGGTTTGCTGCCTCCATCCACCCGTCAGCTACATTAGATATTTCTCCCAATGTTATCCTTCCCCATTCTCCCCATCCCCTGCTATCCCTCCCCTAGCCCCCCACCACCCAACAGACCCCAGTGTGTGATGTTCCCCTCCCTGTGTCCATGTGTTCTCATTGTTCAACACCCAGTTAGGAGTGAGAACATGCGGTGTTTGGTTTTCTGTTCTTGTGTTAGTTTGCTGAGAATGATGGTTTCCAGATTCATCCATGTCCCTGCAAAAGACCTGAACTCATCCTTTTTTATGGCTGCATAGTATTCCATGGTGTACATCTGGACAAGACCATTTTCTATTCATCCTTACAGATTGAGTTTTATTTATTTTTATTTATTTATTTTAACTTAAAGACCAGTGTAATAGGACAGGCTGGGTTTTAAATAGACTATAGTTGGAACTCAGTAAACCTTGCTTGAATTGTTTGGAAATGTCTGTGTCATGAGGGTTTATTGCTCCATAGTCACCATCCAGGGAAATGCTACACTCACTCTAGTGATGCTGCTGTTGCTGAAGGCGTTTGGATTCTCCTTGGAGGTCGGCCTCTACAGAAGTTGGTAGTTTGGTTGAATATCCTCAGTGATGTCATATCTTTGTTCTCTGAGGAGCATTTTGATTTTTGGAAACAGCCAGAGTGAAATCTGATATTGAATATGAGTATCACATTGGGTAACACTGTAATTTGGATTTGTAAAAAGGAATACTTACTTCTTAAAACTGGGATTGCAGACCTCCTTTAACAGCCATTTCTCTAATTTTACACATATATTTATACCTGTGCAAATGATGTTTGTAGCAGTTTAATACTTACATCATTTCAAGAGTAAAAATTGGAAGCAATCTAAATTTACTACTAGGTGACCAGTTAAATAAACTGTGAGCAACCACGGAAGAGAACACTCTGAAGTGGAAGAAAGGAATGAGAAAGTTCTGTATGTATTGATAATAAATTAACTCCTAGACATATTAAGTGAAAAAGCAAAAGGCAAAGCAGTGTATGTAGTCCACTGTAAGGAAGGAGCCTGTATGGTGTGTGTGTCTGTGTTTTTCTGTGTGTGTGTCTGTGTGTCTATGTGTTTGTGTGTCTATGTGTGTGTGTATCTATGTGTCTGTGTGTGTCTGTGTGTCTATGTGTGTGTGCCTGTATGTCTGTGTGTTTGTATGTCTGTGTCTATGTGTTTGCTCATGTATGCATAAGGTGCACAATAAACCGGGTTGGCTGGTTTCCTCCAGAGAGGAGAACTAGACGGCTGGTGTCAAGAGCAGATAAGCAGCTTCTCCAGGACTAGCCTTTCGTACCTTTTGAATTCTAAAACCATCTGAATGTGACCTAATGAAACAAAAACTTAAAAGTCCCACACTGAAAAGATTATGATCTACTCTCCTTACAAAATCAAAAATAGAAACAATTTTTAACACTTAGAAAACCTATTCTCTAAAAGAATTCTGAGTATTCTCTGGCCAATAGCATAACTGATAGAAGAAATGTACAATGTACTAGGTGACATGTGGAAGTGACAACAGAAAGGGGTAATGACAGGTGCTTATGAAAAGATTGGTCTTTTTCTTGGTCACATCTTGTTCATCTTCTCATCCTTGCTTCATTTCACAAATGGGGGAACTGAGTCCAGGCAGGTGATGTGGCTCATCCATGTCACCTGGGCTCTTGGTTCCAATACTTGCCTTGTTAGAGAGGGGATTTCCTGGCTGCTCCTGTGGCTCTCTTTCCTGGGATGTGGTAGGAGTGTAGGGAGGAGTAGGTGGCAGTTCCTCTTTCCTTTGGCCTTAAGCGTACCTCCCTTTTCACCTCTCACCCTGAGCAGGGACTGGCGGCTGAGGCCGGTGAACACCTGTGCTGGTGGCTGTGGGACAACATCTTCCCCTGCTCTTTCTCTTCCTTCTTCCCCTTGGCCACCCACACCAGGCAGGTGTCCTCCCCGGCCACCCCAGGACACTGCTCTTGGTGTTTCATAGGCACATGTCCTCTTTTTCTGAAACTGACATTACTCAGTTCAACATCTTCTACTTTAACAGAGTACTTTGGGCTATTTGAAGTCAATTTCTCCTTCAAAGGATAAAGATTTGTCAATCAACTAAGAGGTTCAAAAATCTGTGATGTAAGCTCTCTAAAATTCTGGCAGAGGTCAGGTGACCCTGACTTTTATAAAGGTGTCTTTGGCATTTACTTATTCATTCATCTATTGAAGAAATACACATTGGACCTATTCATTGCATGAGGCATTTTCTAGGCACTGTTTGGCCAAAACAGATAAGGTCTCTGTTCTTATGAGGACATTGCCAGACCAAGTGGAATACGCCTCTGTTGTATTCCACTGATGGGAAGCCAACGAGATGCTCAGAGCAGGGGTCAGACCCGGCCCCAGCTGGATCTTGGCATAGCCTTTGCTTTAGATCTATGTGTATATGATTAAAAAAAATACATAGGCCGGGCTCAGTGGCTCACACCTGTAATCCCAGCACTTTGGGAAGCCAAGGCAGGCAGAGCACAAGGTCAGGAGATAGAGAGCATCCTGGCCAACATGGTGAAACTCCGTCTCCACTAAAAATACAAAAATTAGCCAGGCATGGCGGCACGTGCCTGTAATCCCAGCTACTCAGTAGGCTGAGGCAGGAGAATCACTTGAACCTGGGAGGCAGAAGTTACAGTGAGCCGAGATCGTGCCACAGCACTCCAGCCTGGGTGATAGAGTGAGACTCCATCTCTAAGTACAATACTACTACTAATAATAAAACATATTCTGATGGCGGTGGATGGCTGGACATTTCTTCTAATTCATTAGAATCGAAGTACAGTTCTAATAGAAAGGAGTGGCATATGAGAGACACAGGACACGCTCAACCAGACCTGCCCCAGCCGCAGAGGCAGGATCCTGACACAGACTGGCCAACAAAGGAGCCCTTCGAGCTCTTGCCCCTCCTGAGGCAAAAGGGCTGAGGAGGGGGATTCAGACATTGCAGACCCAGATGCTTTTGTCTCTCCAGTCTTGCCCCTCAGGAGTTAATACCCCGTGGGAGTCAACTTAGGAGTCATGCTCATGTCTGTGATCACATGCATGGCTGACTGTCTCATGCACCTGCACAATACAATTGCTGGACAATACGCCAGGTGTGGGGGAGGAGGCATATGGGGGCTGCAGGGAAGTGCTGCTGGGAAGTGCTTCTTATTGAGGGATTTGGTGAGCTCCCAGGAAGCATGGGGGCCACCTGAGGAGGCTGGGAAGGAGTGCCAAGCAGGAAGTGAGCTGTGTGTTATCACTGGTCAAGGACAGCTCCCGTGGGAACTGTGGCAAACGCCTGGAACGTTCAGTTGATTCACTCCTTATTTTCGTCATTCACAAATACTTATTAAGCACTTCCGTGATCTAGGTCCTGGGAATTCAGCAGTGTACCCAACAGACAAAGCCTTATCCTCACAGAGCTTCCCTTCTAGAATGAACAAAGAAATAAGCAAGCACACCAAATGTCAGATGGTGGGATGTGCTATGGGAAATAAAGCGAGCATTCCCTACCCTACACTTCCATGCCAGAGGTGACAGTGGGTTGCGGTTTGTATCGGGTGTTCAGAGAAGGCCTCACTGACTTTTGACCTAAAGAAAAAAGTAAGAATGTGAGACCTGATGATAAATAGGGGAAGAGCATTTCAGGCAACAGGAAAGGCAAGTGCAAAGGCCCTGAGGTAAAGGTGTACCTGACATGGTCGAAGGAAAGCGAGGAGGTGAGTGTGTCTGGTGTGGAGTTGGGGGTGGCAGGAGTCAGAGCAACGATGTGTAGGGAGTCAGGGTTCTTCACTCTTAGGAGAGGGCTTGGAAAACAGAAAGTTTCAAGCATGGCTTGTGTTTGGAAAACACTTTTCTAGCTACTGTATGGAGCCAGACTCTAGGGGCAAGAGTGGAAGTAGAGAAGGTAGTAATATCCAAATGCAGGAGTGCCCAGTGGTTAAATCCTCAAAACAAAAAAGCTCGTATGCTTCTCTGGAGGCAGCTAGAAGGCAGAACTCCAGGCAGAAGAGAGAAACCCATGTTGAGGTCAGTCTCTGGATAGCAGAGACCCCACAGACTGGACCAACGGTGCAGTGGGAAAGTGCCTGGGGAGGCTGGTCAAGGACTAACCAGGCCAGAAGCCTTCTACCTTGAGCCTTGCTCTGGCAACCCCACCTCTTCTTTCATCTTCTCTCACATAGTGGAAGTCTAATGGGCAGGACAGTCAGAGGTGGTGAGAGGATAGGGCCAGGCAAATCCTGCCTGTGGGAGAGTAGGGATTGGGGACTCAACAAGCCTCAGGCCTCTCACCAGAACCAGCATGTTGGGGACACGCCTCTCCATCCACCTTTGGTCTCAGGCTGGGCAGCTGCTTCCCCTGCACCCTCAGCTTGGCTTGGTCTTGGTGATAGTGTGGGGAGAGCGGGACATTGCACAGAAGGGGTGCACAAGGCAGTGGGGACCCAACCATCAGTTTTTTGGTTTTTCAGTGGCCTGCATCTGTTTTAGCCAGGGTTGGGCTTGGCCCCAGGGCCAGGAGGATCAAGAAGAACCACTCTTTAGACTTCCACAGCACACAGGGCCCAGGAAGCTTGCTGGCTGCATGTGTTCAGCACTCCTGGCTCCTCCAGGGATTTCTGAAGATTCTCATTCAAATCAGCACCCAAGTTTGGGAATCAGTGACTGGAGGCAGTGTTTCCCAGCATATTCCATGGAGTATCCGCCCAGAGCCTGGTCTTCAGAGGCGTATGCCTCTGGTTCTACCACTCTCTACAGTCCTGTTGCTCTTATCTGGGAATCACTTATCTGCTAAGTAGATAGTCCCCTAATTTATAGGGGTGTCTACTTAAAATTGTTGAGATCTATAAATTTTCAAAAAGGAGAACTTTCTTTCTTATAAGGGGTTACAACCCAGGCCAGGCATGGTGGCTCATGCCTATAATCCCAGTACTTTGGGAGGCCGAGGCTGGTGGATCACTTGAGGCCAGGAGTTTGAGACCAGCTTGACCAACGTGGTGAAACCCTGTCTCTACTAAAAATACAAAAATAAGCCAGGCGTGGTGGTGCATGCCTGTAATCCCAGCTACTCAGAAGGCTGAGGCAGGAGAATCACTTGAACCTGGGAGATCAAGGTTGCAGTGAGCCAAGATTACACCACTGCACTCCAGATTGGGTGACAGAGTGAGACTCTGTCTCAAAAAAAAAAAAAAAAAAGGGTTACAACCTGCAGTCAGGGAAGTGGAGCCTCTGGCTGAAACTGAAAGCAGACACTTCAGAGACAGAAGGGAGAGGCTGAGATTTATGCCTAGTGAGATTGGCTATGCATACATATTCAGTAGGTTGTAGGACAATCTTATAAATATTTATGATGGATCTTAATGCATGTGTAGTGCATAAACATATACGTTACATATGACCCATGCTTATAGACACACTATTAAAATGCAGTAAACTTAGGCTCTGTACATCAAAAAGTGAAACATAAGGCACAAAGCCGCCTTGTGCTTAATCTCTGTAAACCAGCCAGGGCCGGTCAGTGGTTGGTGGGCAGTCATCAGGACGGAATTCTTTGTCGGGCCACTAGTTTTCGTGGTGAACCTGTGATAAGGGGGTGGTGTCTGGCTGTGGTGTCAGGTGGTCTGCTGAAGCCCGTGGAAAGAACCCGTAGTGTTTGTTTTTCAGATGTCGGTTTCTGTTTATCTCTTAGAAAAGAAAACCTGGTAACAACAAAAAGAGGTGGCGCTGGGGCATGTCTAACCTCCTATCTCATCAAAGCCAGGGAAACTTAAAGTTTTTCTGGGATTTCCGAATGGACCCTCAAGAGGGGTCCATTCAGTCCGTCAGAGGCATCAGATTTTATTTTGGTTCCACAGGGGACTCTAGAACATGATTCCCGGTCTCTCCACCCTAATCCTGTCATCACCCAAAGAAATTTTAGTGGCAATGTAGATAGTTCTTCCTAGCTCTGAGCTCAAAGTTTCCCAAAGTGTATTTTTCTAGTGATGAGAGACGTTACAAGAGACGTTAATGGGTGTAGGGATAGAGAGATTAAATGAGACCTATGATCAAATAAGTTTGGGAAATGATGAATAAGCAAAGAGTAATGTAGAAGAAGAAATTTTCATTTAAAACCAAAGCTGATGATGTGGATTCCTAATAAGATAAGTGAGCAACAACCAGGAAGGGGCCCCAGCTGGGGAGAGCAATTGTTCTGCCAGAGAGCTCATCACTGACAACCCGCTGGCACGATATCCTGTTCCCAAATACCAAGATATTCTGTTCCCAAATACCTTGATCCACACATAGCCCGACAGCATGACCTCATTCTGCACATAGCCACTCTGGTACAACCCTAGAAAACCTCCCTCCAGTCCCTGCCTCTTTGCCGACAGCCCTTTCTCTGCTGTGCTGCCCATTGCCTCCTTACAACGTATTCTCCGTCTAATAAGTCTGCTTTCTTTAACTCACTACTCTCTTGGTAATTTCTTTTTTTTCTTGAGACAGAGTCTTGCTGTGCACCCCAGGCTGGAGTGCAATGGCGCAATCTCAGCTCACTGCAACCTCTGCCTCCTGCGTTCAAGCGATTCTTCTGCCCCAGCCTCCCGAGTAGCTAGGATTACAGGCATGCGCCACCACGGCCAGATAATTTTTTGTATTTTTAGTAGAGACAAGGTTTCACCATGTTGGTCAGGCTGGTTTCGAACTCCCGACCTTGTGATCCACCTACTTTGGCCTCCCAAAGTGCTGGGATTACAGGCGTGAGCCACCAGGTCCAGCCTGTCTTGGTAAATTCTTTTACCACCTGCAACGCCAGCCCCAGCCAGTTGTACTTGCAACAGATGAGAGCTAGTTTTGTGTTCTAAGGGGGGTGGAATGGTTTACATCAATAAGAAAATACATACTCCATGGCTCCATTCCACTTACGGGGACTGGAGAGGGGAGGAGAAGGTAGAAAGGAAACTAACATTTCTGTGCTTCTGTGCCTTTTCTGTGCAAGTGCAGGGAGACAGCCCATGCGACCTGATTGCCTGAGACTTTCCTGCTGTATACCTGTTGGCCAGCCAAGTTATTACTGGGCCCACTTTCACTCTCAAAAGCGTCATAGTTTGGACGATGAATTATGTGGTTACCTGTTAACAAGGGTTTGAAAATGTAAAAGTAGGTTCAAGACCAAATAAGGAGAGGAAAGAAAAGTTGTTTTGTACAATAAAGTGAGGAGAGCTGGGGTGGGGTGGGGGGGGCTAGGGAGATAAGAGGAAGGTTTTGAGGGGGAAAAGGGGCTAAAATCATGGAGATGTAAAAGGCTTTCACCACAAACGTCAGTAAAGCCACTGAACACACACATGCCTTGTAGGGTATTTTGGGGAAGGGAAATTCATGAAGAGGGGACTGAAATCCACAACTCAATCAGCATAGAGCAGAAATGAGGGGGAAGTGGTTAGGAGGTGCACTATGAATGAGCTGGGGAATTTAAGGGAAGGCTGAACTCAGAGCCGAAGTGACCTTGACAACATAAACTCTCTGGAAATTCTCATGATCTCAGGGTGGGCCCCAGAGTTTCTAAAGACGCTACAGTTAAAGGGATTGAGCCAGTCGTATTTAAATCTTAATGAATAGGCTGACCTCAGCATAAAACTGGGTGGAAAATTTCAACACATTTCTTTATTGCAGGACTTCTCAGAGCAGTCATTGTATAAGGTACTTTGTGAATATCCATGTAGTATTCTTCAAACTCTCTTTTATTTCCCCAAGGGGCATCCCGTAGGACAAGTAGTATTCTTCCCAACACCCTGTGGGAAGAAAGGGACACCTGTCTGAGCAACACTGTCCCACGGGGGCCCCATGACCAAACTAACTCTGCTTCTACCCAGAAAGGGTGTAGAGTAACCACCAGACTTTTGTGTGGCAAATGGGATGGTTATGCCCGGCCTGAAGCCAGCTTGTCCTTTCTGGCTGCCTTGATTTGTGTTCAACAGCCCCAAATGCTTTATGAGGCAGCAGGAGGCGTCTCTCTTGGGCAGTACTTCCCAACTGGGGGTGAGTTTGCCACTCTCACCCCCACCCCAGTGAATACTTGCAATTCCTAAAGATGTGTTTTGATTGTCACACCAGGGTGGGGAACATGCTATTGATATCTAATGCATACAGCTCAATATGTTTGAGCTCTAAACATCTTTCAAAACACAGAACAGAGCCCACAAAAAAGAATTATCCATAACACTGCTGTTGAGATCTTCCTGGGTCTCCTAGGTGAGCTTGCCTTTGTTCTGGCTACTGTAGATAATCTAACATAAAGATACTACCCAGGCCCTCAATGTCCCAAGTCAGGGCTCAAGGCAATTCCAATAACAGTAGAATGAACACTAAATATTGATTTCAAAATCTCAGCAACTAGAAGAACAAGCAACCATCCTGGTTGACCTGGGACTGTCGTAGTTTTAACATTGAAAGTTTCAGGTTCCAAGAAAGCCCTCAGGCCTGGGCTGCTGGTCACCCTAGCAGCTGAGAGACTCTTCAATACAGAATTAGCCTTTGTGAATTTTGGGCAAGCAACTGTCCTTCTCAATTAGGATGGGGGAATTCTGGACATTTCCAGGTAAAGCCCAGAGGTCAAGGCAATGACAAGTGCCTCGTTCTTGAGCACTGAAGAGAAATTCTACCAGCTCACCCTCGGTAGAAGGGTCCACACTCCCTGCTCCTCACCCACCTGGCAGGGAGAGCTGCCCTTTCCTCCTGCCATCTCCCTAGATCCACAGCTCCCCTCAGAGGAGCTACTTAGTGCATTTTGCGGAAAGAGTGACCAGGTGCTGCTTTTCCAGAAGATTCTCAAGAAATTCTGTTCAGTAGGCAGAAGCACCACTAGACATTTGGCTATGTGACTGTTGTTATCTCTCCTGGGAAAGCATAATTTTGGAAGGCTCAGAACATCCTCAAAGAAAAAAATGCATCTATGTTGTAACAAAGGCAGGGACTTAGAACATGAAATGCTTTGCACAGTCATTAGAGAAATCGTCCATGTGTCTGGAAATGAGGCTCGCTTGCTCTCTTAATGTTTCTACTGCACTGGGGAATAGGAAAAGCCAGCTTCTCATGCCCAGTGGGGAGGAGTATTTTATCACTGAAATTTAGAATTGCTGGCGCCTGGTGATCAGAAAAGGCAGGCTGCCTTTAGTTGGTTTTATTATTTTTAAGTCCTCCATAGAAATGCGTCTCTTAAATGCCTGATTCCAGGATGGACTGCTCCCACTGCCCTCCCCACCAACTCAAAAAAAGATAAAGTGAAAAAAATTAACAACTTATTATAACTGGTTATGTTACAGGGGCTTATTTCCCATTGGTCAATTGAATGGACTACATCTATAGGGGTATTTTGCCATCATTGGATGGAAGAAGCCATTGTGAGTTAATACTCTTTTTTTTTAGAACCTGTCTCAGGTACCATTCAGCAACAGATCCTCATAAACAGGAACTCAACAAGTAAGTATTTCACACTGCCCCTAACTTTTCATTTCCTTAAGGAGCTGATGATCTAGGTGGGAATTTAAAACTGACAGAAAACAGTGGAAGAAAATCTCTCTGCAAGGCAGGCTAGCCCAGAAGGAAGAAAGGACACATTCAACATACAAAGGTCTAAACATACAAAACTGATGAATGTAGAAACATGGCCCTTATTCCAAGATGATTCTGGTTTTTATAAGAGGATGTGTTTCAGGCTTTGTGAAAAAAAACTGCGCTCTCCTAATATACTCGAAAATATGTTTCTGGGTATAGATATTAAAAATTCAATTACTGAATTCCACCATCAACCCTGGAAACACCACAACTGGAGGTGGTCTTGACTGCCCAAGGAAAGTAGGGTGACAGTCAGAAGCCTGAACGTTTCATGAGTGCTCAGCATCTGTACACACCATCACATTCCTCCTGCGGCTTTTTTTTTTTTTTTTGAGACAAGGTCTCACTCTGTCAACTAGGCTGGAGTGCAGTGGTGTGATCACAGCTCACTGCAGCCTCACCCTCCTGGGCTCAAGCAATCCCCACCAACCCATCTCAACTTCCCAAGTAGCTGGGACTGTGAGGATGTGCTACCATGCCCAGCTAATTTTTGTATTTTTGATAGAAACAGGGTTTTTCCATGTCCCCCAGTCTGGTCACGAACTCCTGGATTCAAGCAATCTGCCTGCCTTGGCCTCCCAAAGTGCTCAGATTACAGGCATGAGCCACCACGCCTGGCCCCTCCTGTGTCTTTACCAGGTCTTTGGGATCTCCTTGGCAGGCTCCACCTATCTCTCTGATGTGGGAGCACCTCAGGGCTCTGTCCTGACCCTCTGCCCTCTCACTCTACCCTCTCACTTCAAGGCTTCAAGTGCCATCTGCTTGTTGATGCCACTAAAATCTACATTGCCAGCAGCAGACAGGTACCTATGTCTGTTTCCTGGACCTCATCTTTTGGGCATATCATAGCAACAATCATGTTGATAATGATAAACACCTATATAGTGTTTACAGTGTGCCAACTACATTGTAAGTGCCTCACATATATCAACCCATAATTCTCACGACAGCACTTGAGAAAGCTATTATTATCATCTCTAAGAAGTGGAGTCACAGACACTTAGGTAACTTCCATAAGATCGCACAGCAATAAGGTGGAAGAGCCTCTTGGGCTTCGGAGTCTAAGTTTTTATCACTATGCATATTGGGCCCCACGTTCTCAAGCCCAACACATCTGAAACAAAAGTATCCCGCTGCTCCTCCATGACTCCCTGTCTCCCCGCCACCCACCCACTTGCCCAAACTGGAAATCTATGAGTCATACTGAAATTCTCTTCCTCCCACCTCCATTCAAAGTAGTTCAATCACCAAAGCCTATCATTTCTACCTCTTACATATTTAAAACACTTGTTTAATGGCCTCCTTATCTCCTCCAATCTATTCTCCACATTGTAACCGGAGGGTTCCTCTAAAAAGAAATTGATCTTGCCTTGTTTTGACTGACCAACAAACCTTCAGTGGGCTACCATTGTCCGTTGGTTAAATCCAAACTCCTTAGCACGACCTACAAGTCCCTTTGGGATCTGGCCCGTACCCACCTCTGCAGCCTCATCACGCCTCACTGCCTCTTACCTGCTCCCATCGGTCTTGGCTGGCTCTCAGTTTTTCAAATGCGCTGGGCACTTTCTCTCTCATGGGCCTTTATGCTCTTTCCTCTGCCCAGAATTCTCCCTCCACTCCCTAGATCAGAGCTGGGACCTTTTCTGACCCAAGACTGTGATGGGACCCTCTGCTGTATATTCCTTGTCTCCTTTTAACTTTCCATAATATTAAATTCATCACACCTCAATGCAATTTTTCATCTAGTCTATGCTCCCAATATTATGAGTGTACAGACAACATCTGTCTTCTTCAACCCTGTATCCTAAGTGCTTAGCACAGAGCCACATACATAGTGGACTGTCAAGAAATAGCTGTAGAATGAATGAATGAATGAATGTCAGAACCACTTGGAGGGCTGGCATACTGGCCACAGTAGCAAAGCAAATGTTTTATATGATTCTTTTAATATCAACCTTATGAAGTAGAATTCACATATCATATAATTCACCAATTAAAAGTGCACAATTCAGTGAAGTGCAGTGGCTCATGCCTGTAATCCCAGCACTTTGGGAGGCTGAGGCAGGTGGATCACCTAAGGTCGGGAGTTTGAGACCAGCCTGACCAACATGAAGAAACCCCATCTCTACTAAAAATGCAAAAAATTAGCTGGGCATGGTGGCGTGTGCCTGTAATCCCAACTAGTCAGGAGGCTAAGGCAGGAAAATTGCTTGAACCCGGAAGGCAGAGATTGCAGTGAGCTAAGATCACACCATTGCACTCCAGCCTGGGCAACAAGATCAAAACTCTATCTCAAAAAAAAAAAAAAAAAAGCACAATTCCATGGTTTTTAGTGTATTCACAGAGTTGTGCAACCACCCATTGTTGTGCGCCACCATCAATTTCAGGGCATCTTCATCACCCCTAAAGGAAACCCTGCACTCAGGAGTCATTCCCCGTTTCCTTTATGTTATTGCAGGTTGGGTACCCCTCCTCTGAAAATCTGAAATCTGAAATGCTCCAAAAGCTGGAACTTTTTCAGTGCTGACATGATGCCACAAGCAGAAAACGTCACGTCCGACCTCACGTGACAGTTCTCAGTCAAAAGGTAGGCACAGAACACAGAGTTTATTCAACATTCCCAAAGGAAAAAAGACCTTCCCGGCCCCCTCAGTGGTGTTGTATTTTTTCTGCACGCGCCCAGATTCCCTTCACACAAGCCCACCCACTTAGAGTAATAACAGGGCCAGATGTGCCCATGGCCTGTCCCCGCAATGCCCTGTGGAAGGCCAAAACTGTGCATTACTCACTGTATTTTTTTGCTCATTCTCTGCTCTGTGGTGTAAATATATCACTGAAAATGTCCAAAACGCCTGCAGATATCTGTGTGGGTAACAGTGATAAGAAAAAGAGGAAGCAGTCATGTTTATCTATAGCACAGAGCATCAAGCTGCCGGAGAAACTGGACAGCAGTGTGAGTGTGCAGAGTCTGCTGGGAGGATGGTGTTGGAACAGCCAACAGATACGACATGAAGAAACAAGGGTAAACTGTTGGAGTCCTGTGCTAGGAGTGATGACAGAAGTTAATGAAAAATAGAAAAACACTGCATAAAGCTAAAACTGAAGACCTCAGTCACGTGTGAAGAGAGTGGCTCATCATCAGGGCAGTGGACACATGCCACAGTGGAATGCTAACCATGACACAAGCACAGGTCTATTATGATGGACGGAAAAATGGAGAGAACTATGACTATTCAACAGGCTGGTGGCAGAAATTTAAGTAAAGACACAGCATTACATTTTTAAACAATTGTGGTGACAAAGCATCTGTTGATTATAAAGCAGCAGAGAAATTTATTGATGAGTTTGCCCAGGTCATGGCTGATGAAATCTGATGCCAGAACAAGCCTTTTTTGTTTTTGAGACGGAGTCTCACTCTGTCACCCAGGCTGGAGTGCGATGGCATGATCCTCGCTCACTGCAACCTCTGCTTCCTGGGTTTAAGCGATTCTCCTGCCTCAGCCTCCCATAGCTGGGATTACAGGTGCCCACCACCATGCCCGGCTAACATTTTTATATTTTTAGTAGAGACGGGGTTTCACCATGTTGTCCAGGCTGGTTTCAAACTCCTGACCTCAAGTGATCCACCCGCCTCAGCCTCCCAAAGTGCTAGGATTACAGGCATGAACCACAGTGCATGGCCAGAACAAATCTTTAATGCTAATGAAGCATCACTGTTTTGGCATTATTGCCCCAGAAAGACACTGCCTACAGCTCATGAGACAGCCCCTATAGGAATTAAGGATGCCAAGGAGAGGACTGCAACTGTGCTTAGATGTGCTAATACAACAGGCATGCATTAAGGGTACACTTGCTGTGAGAGGCAAAAGCTTGTTGTTTTCTGTAAGTGAATTTCTTTTTTTTTTTTGAGACAGAGTCTCACTCTATCGCCCAGGCTGGAGTGCAGTGGCGCAATCTCGGCTCACAGCAACCTCGGTCTCCCAGATTCAACCCATTTTCCTGCCTCAGTCTCCCAAGTAGCTGGGATGACAGGCATGCGCCACCACACCCAGCTAATTTTTGTATTTTTAGTAGAGACGGGGTTTCACCATGTTGGCCAGGCTGGTCTTGAACTCCTGACCTCAAGATATCTGCCTGCCTCGGCCTCCCGAAGTGCTGGGATTGCAGGCATGAGCCACCACGCCCGGCTTCCATAAGTGAATTTCTTATCAGTCCATTATTATACTGACAAAAAAAACATTGATCACCAG
Organism: Alouatta palliata; assembly: GCA_004027835.1. Lineage (NCBI taxonomy): Eukaryota > Metazoa > Chordata > Mammalia > Primates > Atelidae > Alouatta > Alouatta palliata. Next base: position 93,398 of record PVKV010005935.1, on the reverse strand, counting down.
GGAGTCTTGTGTGTGTTTGTGTGCGTGCATGCGTGTGTGTGTGTGTGTGTGTGTGTGTGTGTGTGCTTTCTGAGTGTTTTGCTCTCTCACGCAGGTTGGAGTGCTGTGGCATGATCACAGCTCACTGCGGCCTCAAACTCCTGGGCTCAAGCCATCCTCCCTCCTCAGCTTCCCGAGTAGCTGGGACTACAGGCGTGCACAGGCATGCGCCACCACCCTCAGCTAATTTTTATATTTTTTTGTAGAGACAGGGTTTTGCCATGTTGCCCAGGCTGGTCTTGAACTCTTGGTCTCAAGCAATCCACCGTCCTTGACCTTCCAAAGTGTTGGCGTTACAGGCATGAGCTACCGCACCTGGCCCAGGGGCATCTTTCATGCTTGTTTCATAAACCTTTTGTATCAGAAGCTCACATCCACTGCAGGGAAGTTGGACTGCATGACCACTGCAAGCTTTTATTATTCCTTGACAACTGTTCTGCTCATCTTCCAGCTGAAATTCTCATCAAAAATGTTTATGCCATGAACTTTCCCCCAAATGTGACTTCATTAATTCAGCCATGTGACCTGCATATCCTTAGATCAGGAAAGAATAAATATAAAAACACTTTCTTGAACAGCATGCTGGCAGCAGTGAACAGAGGTGTCGGTGTGGAAGGTTTTCAAAAGGAATTTAGCTGAAGCATGGCTTATAGTTGTTACCAATGCTTGGAACGCAATGACACAAAGACACAGCCGTGCATGCCTGGCGCGATCTCTGGCCTGCAACTGTGTTCAGTGATGATGATGAACAGGTGGTGACTTGGAAGGATTTCTTAAGTGAAAAAAAAAAGATGTCTAAGCTCTTCACATATGCAAAATATATACCTTTAGAGTTTGTAAGTAAGCTGGAAGAAGTGTCTATCAAAGAAGTGTTTAATATTCATGAGGCTACGTTGTTCATTCATTGACCAATGGTGAAATAGCTGAAATGGTTCTGATTCAAGGTGATTGTGATAATAGTGGCAATCAAGACTAATTTAATACTGCAGAAGAAGTGCCTATAAGCAGCACAGTGAGGCTGGGTGCACTGGCTCACACCCCTAATCCCAAAACTTTGGGAGGGGAGAGAGGGAGGATGGCCTGAGGGTTGGAGGTCGAGACCAGCTTGGGTAACATAGTGAGAATTTGTCTGTACAAAACATTAAAAAGTTAGCAGGGCATGGTGGTGAGTGCCTGTAGGCCTACAGCCACATGAGGCAGGAAGATCGCCTGAGTCCAGGCTCTCAAGGTTGCAACATCGCAGGTGGAGAATGAAAGTCTGGAGATATTCGTTGCTGCTGTTGTCTCACAGCTGGTACAGGTATTACAGGGATGCTACTTAGTTGCTTAGTTACCCTGAACACATTGTTATTTCACTGTATTAAGGGTATGTCATATTTTTTACTCTTAAGTGCCTATGTGTGAATGAGTGGAAGAAAATGATTGCTTATCAGTAGCAAGTAAATTCAGAACCATGAATGATGGTGATGCCAGATAGCCACAGATTGTCCACACGGGTGCTGAGACAGTGACACCTTTGCTTCCTGAGGCTTTGCTGTTCACAAACTTTGTTTCATGTACAAAATTTTTCAAAATATTACATAAATTTACCTCTAGGCTATGTGTATAAAGTATATAAGAAACATACGTGGATTTCGTGTTTGGGCTTGGGTTTCATCCCCAAGACATCTCATTATGTACATGAAAGTATTCCAAAATTCAAACCCACTTCCCCACAAATCTGAAATATTTCCGGTCAAAAACATTTTGGGTAAGGGATGGTTAATCCATATTTAAAGTTACATAACAGGAGGGGTGCAGTGGCTCATGCCTGTAATGCTAGCACTTTGGGAGGCTGAGGCAGGAGGATCCCTTGAGCCCAGGAGTTTGAGACCAGCTTGGGCAACATAGTGAGGCCTCGTAGCTACAAAACATTAAAAAAATTTTTTTTTAAAAAGCGTGGTGGTTTGGGCCTATAGTCCCAGCTACTCAGGAAGCTGAGGCAGAAGGATGGCTTGAGCCCAGCAGGTTGAAGTTGCAGGGAGGTGTGATCGTGCCACCGCACCCCAGTCTGGGCAACGAAGCGAGACCCTGTCTCCAAAAAAGTAAAAAATAAAATAAAATTTGGCTGGGTGTGGTGGCTCACGCCTGTAATTCCAGCACTTTGGGAGGCTGAGGAGGGTGGATCACAAGGTCAGGAATTCAAGACCAGCCTGGCCAAGATGGTGAAACCCCGTCTCTACTAAAAATACAAAAATTAGCTGGGCGTGGTGGCAGTCACCTGTAATCCCAGCTACTTGGGAGGATGAGGCAAAGAACTGCTTGAACCCAGGAGGTGGAGATTACAGCGAGCCGAGATCGTGCCACTGCACTCCAGCCTGGGCGACAGCGAGAGACTCCGTCTCAATAAATAAATTAATTAATTAAACCAAATTCTATAACAAAGCCTGATATGTGTCGTGTTTTCTAGTTAACAGAGTACTTCATATGAGCTCACTCTATAAGGTGAATATTTTAATGCACCTGTTATTAGGGTCTAACTTCAGTGTATGGAGTGAGATCTTTAATCAATAAAAAGTTTAATCTGAAAGGAAGGGGAAGAGTGGTAGAGGTGCCTGGGGGGAAAGAAGCCACTGTCTATAGAGCGCTGTCCTAAAGGCACATATGAAGCCATGTGTGTCATTCTGTCTAGACCTGCTGGACTGCACCCTAACCCATGACATGTTAACTGTGCAAAGAGCCAGTTAGCTGAGGGGATGCAGAAGGCAGATAAACATTGCATAAAGCAAATGGCTTTTGAAGTAATATGAAAAAATAATAGATGATCTGAATTTGATCCTGATTCTGCTACTTATACAGCTCTGTGACACTGAGCAAGTTAACCTCCCAGTCTTGAGTTTCTTCATCTTAAAATAGTGTTCATGATATCTTCCTTATAAGGTTGCTCTGAGAATTAAAGAAGTGTATATGAAGCAACTGATATGTTGCTGAAAAACAGTAAAACATTTTATTGCTAATAACAGATTTTTTTGTTTTTGAGACAAAGTCTCACTCTGTCTCCCTGGCTGGAGTGAAGTGGCGTGATCTCGGCTGACTGCAACCTCTGCCTCCCAGGCTCAAGCGATTCTCCTGCCTCAGCCTCCTGAGTAGCTGAGATTACAGGTGCATGCCACCACACCCGGCTAATTTTTGTATTTTTAGTAGAGACAGAGTTTTACCATATTGGCCAGGCTGGTCTCGAACTCTTGACCTTGTGATCCACCTGCCTTGGCCTCCCAAAGTGCTAGGATTATAGGCATGAGCCACTGTGCCTGGCCAATAATAGATTTTTAAAAATACATTAAAAAACCAGTGGAGATATTATATAATTACTGAAAAATGATAATTCACTGCTATCCAGGTTGCAGTTAAATAGATATACTCACATGCTGCTAGTGGTGTAGTCCAATGGACTTGAAATGAAAGCAGAAGGTCAATATGATGGAAGAGCCACAAAGACACATTTCCTTTAACTTCGGTGTCTGCTCCTGGAACTTTAAATTAAGGAAATAACCTAAAACAAGCCAAAAACTTATTGTGTAAAAAGGTATCCATCACAGTGTAGTCGCCAATACTGCCACACTGGGAAGGACTGAATGAAGACCCAAAGGAATGGCTAGGAATTTAGGGTTATATCAGCAAGGCAAAGTATTTAGCAGACATTACGAGTACTATAAAAACTATGTGGATGCAGAGGCTCTCACATTTGCAGACATCCTGAGGTGGGAGAAAGCCTGGTAGAGCGTGAAGACAGAAAAGAAAGGAAAGCGGCAGAAATGCAGTTGAAAGGGCATGTGGCTACGGTGGGGGCGGGGAGGCAAGCCCTATAGACCTCATTCAGGATCATGGGTTTCTGGGAAGCCACTGGAGAATTCTGAGCAGAGGGTGACATAACCAGAATGGTGGGTTTTAAATGATCCTTCCTTATAATGTGGAAAACTATTCTTTTAAATGCAAGTATACAGACAAGGCATTATGCAAAAATGTACCAGGGTGATTGAATAGACAGTAGGGTTTTTTCTCCCCTGTCAAAAATTTCCCAATCCTGTTTCTGACACCTCGTATGAAAGCTGCATATGCAGTCTTACTGTTATTTTGCAAGCCTGAGGCTTGGGCAAAAAAAGAAAGAAAAAAATCCCCAATTCTGTTGACACAACATTCCCTGCTTCAAAATAGACAAAACAGTGCTCCTACAGACAGTAGCTGTTTTTTCTGTGAAACACTGTGTCCCACAAATGTAGGAGACATTATGCACAGAGTGGGGAGGCTTGGAAAGGAGGCTGTTATCTTACGAAATGGGAGGTGAAACTGTATTATCAGGGGTTCCTTTTGCACCAGGTGATAAACCATCAAAAATAGCTTCCTGTTGATGTTACAGATGTTATAACTTCACTTGTCCCTGTTTGATCTCCCCCAGCCTCCTGCCCTCAGGGCAGAAGTCTGTCAGCTCAAAGCAGAGAGCAGGGGGCCACATGTCCCAGGGCTTGGCAGATGGAGCTCTGAACCCAGACCTCAGTAGGAGGCACCAGCATGAGCCATTCCCAGTGGCCCTTGAGCAGGAGCAGGCAAAGTGCCTTCTTTTTGAAATGCGGTCTCTGTCACCCAGGCTGGAGTGCAGTGGCATGATCATGGCCCACTGCAATCTCTGCCTCTCAGGCTCAAACGATTTTTTCATCTCAGCCTCCCAAGTAGCTGTGACTACAGGCACATGCCACCACGTCTGGCTAACTTTTTTGTATATATACACACACATGTATACACAGCATAGTGTAACCTCGTCTGTATTATGTTGCCCAGGCTGCTCTCAGACTCCTGGACTCAAGCCATCTGTCTGCCTCGGTCTTCCAAAGGGCTAGAACTACAGGCTGAAGAGCCTTTTTGAGCAAATCATCTTATCATCGGCAAGTGTTTGCATGTAGTAGGGAGTGGACACGATGCACACCATGTACATGTAACACAGCACCTCAATTCACTCATTTATTCACGTCACAAACATGTATGGAGCACCTACTAGGTAAAGGCACAATCCCAGCTGGTAGGGATACAGAGAATAAGACACAGACTTCAATAATTCTCACTTTGCTATTTAAAGCAGAGTTGTGGATGGCATGTCATACACAAAACCATGAGATTTTAAAGCAGAAAAGATGCTGGAAATGATCTAATCAAAATTTCTTATAATCAGATATAAGCAAAATGTAGTCCAGAGAGGATAAATGCCTCAGATCCTTAGGCCATTGAAGTTCAAGTCAAGTGGATTTTCTACTAACCTCTGATGTGTCTTATAAAGATGAAAGCATATTGCTGCAACGCAGTCCTAACAAGAGTGTGCACGAAAGTGTTGCTTAAATAAAGGAATCATTATCTCTGACACATGATAAAAACGCCCCATCATTGTCCCTAATCAAATGAGGATCTCTAAAATGACACTAAAATATATCGTGTTCAAAGATCTTTAACAACCCCATGATCTTGTGAATCTTGGAGTAGCTTTATCATGGAAGGTTCTGGTCCGAGAGTGGTCCACACAGAAGGCTGGAGCTGTACGGATGTTACATGACGTTGGGTGCTGCCGTATCTACACTGGGTTCCTGTGAATGCACAATAGAAATAGCAAGCCAGGCATCTTGTCGTGATCCCCATGGTTAGCTATAGCTGCAATTGATTACTTAGTGTCCTTGGCTGAATTAGGAGCAGAGCAAAGAGTGTATTAACACTGGCGGGGCAAACCTGGAGCGGGTGTGACATAGGAGACCCAGGCATCTAGGATTACTTCCCCCTTGACTTCCACGCTGCATTTCAACAGAGGAAAAGCCTGGCCCATCTCCTAAATCACCTTCCTATAGATAGCAGGCATGGTATCGGGGAATCTCTCCGGAAGACACAGTTTTTACTTAAACAAAATCAAACCCCCATCCCATTCCTCCTCCATTTACCAAGACCCTTTCACATGTAATTTCTAAAACTGTAAACCCAAGACCCTTTCACGTGTAATTTCTAAAACTGTAAACCCAAGACCCTTTCACATGTAATTTCTAAAACTGTAAACCCAAGATCCTTTTACGTGTAATATCTAGAGTGTAAGCCTATCTAAAGGCAGAGTTCTCTTTGTTAAGGGAGCTTGGCACTTAGACAAAGCCTCGCTCCCGGGCCGTAATAAAACACCTCTTCCTTCCTAGTTCGGTGTCGGAGAGGTCTGTTTCTTGTGGCCGATCCTGCTTCAGGTGGAGAGCCCAGTTAGGAAATCACTCCACATTGCTGCCAGTGTTCTTCTGCTTTCTTCAAATCTTGAGTGATTAAGGGACTGGATGTTTTTTAACATGAACTGTGCAAAGGAAAGAAAACTGCAGCTATAGGCGTAATTCCGGAGTGAGCTGTGATACATACAGGGATCATAAAACACTGAAAGGGACTCAGCCGGAGGGGTGGCTTTCTGACTCGCATTTAGAGAATAAAAATGTGAATAGCTACCATCTCTTGTTTACCAAACATTCTGTTAAGTGCTTTGCCTATTTATTTACATTATTTAACCTTAAACAACCTTAATGAGATTTAAAAAACATCAGATATTTATTATTAAGTCAATTTTACAGGTGAAAAAACTGACAATCAGAAAGGTTAAGTAACTTTTCCCAAGTCACCCAGCTACCAAGCGGTGGTGCCGGGATTGAAACCTGACTATATCTAACTCAGAAGCTGTTACTCAAATTGCCTGGTGCAGCAGACAATTTGAGTAATGGTTCACAGCAAGGGAGTGACATTGTAGAGGCCTACAAATCTGTTTTCTTTGTCTGTTTTATATCTGGGTCATTTTACCTTTCTCTCATTCTTTCCTCTCAAGTTTCTGTTTTGGGGTTTTAGACCCTCCCGCCCCTGCAAAGAGCCTGAAATCAACCTTCCTTCCCTTCCTGGTGTTATCGTACCAACTGTAACAGCCATTTTTGGTTGGCCTCATTTGATGCTTAATGATAAAGAAGTTGTCCTCAAAAATGTATTCTTATCCATTGCCCTATGTCACCTACTCAATCTTTGGCCACATCGCCTGCAGATTCAGAGATGAGCTAGGCTGGAAGGGATCTTTGCTGGTATCTAGAGACCCACTTCTTCATTTTGTAGAGGAAGAACACGAGTCCCTTTAGGGGAAGGCAAATTGTCTGAGTCATGTGGCACACTGGTGCCAGAGCTGGGACTTCATCTCAGGCCTCTTAACTCGTCCTTTAGTGCTCTTTCCACTCTACCTGGCTGCATGTGTATTTGTGGTATTTAAATGTGTTCATAGAGGGAGAGAAAGAGATTGCTAATCTTCTCCATCTACACAAACTGTCTACCAGAGAGCTGGGCAGAGCATGGCCAAAAGACACAGGAGGCATTATCTCTCACTTCTCCCTGCTATACTCAACCAGCTAGATTGCTATCTTGTGAGCAGCAGTCCCCCCACCTTGCTGGAAATGTTGAAACACTTGTGACTGACCTCCAGCGACACAGAAGCTTCTGGGTAGGGGCTGGAGACAGGTGGGGGAGATGTTTCCGTTAGGACATCGCTGAAACACACACTGGAATCAGACTGTGCTCATAGTCCTGGGGTAAGTACTATCTGTGAAGAAAAGGATTTTAAATTAGTTTGAAATGTGCATTTGTTTGTGAACATATACCTGTAGAAGTTTTAGAGAGGATTCTCTGTTTATGTGCTGGGATTCCAAGGTGCAGAATTCAACTTGAAATTGGCTTACAGTGAGCCTAAGATCACACTTGATGGACATGAATTTCTTGTGCCTGAGACCTGAGATCCGTCTGCACTAGCAGCAGCAGCCGTCGGGGCTCCGGCCAGAAGGTACGTGGACTTTGGGTCCAGCAGAAACTGGTTCCAAATCCTCACTCTGCTAAACGTTTGTGAGTTTCAGATTCCTTATCTGTGAAATGGGCATAAAACATCCACCTTACAGGGTTGCTACAAGGATTCAATGTACCTTTACTGCCAGTACAGTGCTCCACCAATAACAGCTATGAATTTCTTATTAAGTCAAATGGGAACCAGATCTCAGAGAATATCTCCCCTATAAATGCCCCATAGGAGTGTTTTCCCTGAGGTTTGTTCTGAGCAGAAAAGGACCAGTGTATGTGAAGGGAAGAGAGCCAGCCTGGAAGTTTTAAAATTTTATGAATGGAGGTTGGAGAATGTGCACCGTCAAAGAAAAAAGTCATGCGAACATCTGCATAAGGAAAAGCCAATAACAGCACGAAACAGAAACGGCTGACCCTCATATACACCTTACTATCTCCAGGGACTATTCAAAGAGTTTTACACAGATTGGCCCATTTACTCCTCACAACCCTAAAGACGTAGATGCTACTAAGAGCCTTATTTTCCAGTTGAAGAAACTGGGGCATCAAGGTGTTAAGGAAGTTGACTTACTCAGTGAAAGAAAACTCTTCTGGAGAATTTCATTACAGAAGAGTTAGGCCAGGCCTTTCTCCATCTCTCCAACCTGGGAGGGGCTCTGACGATGCAGTGCTGGGAGGGAGGTTTCAGGTACTCATGGAAGACTTGTTGATTGGCTGACCGTGCTTCTCGTTCTGTGTGCTGACCTATTTTGAGAGCTTTGGCAATTCTACCCAATTTAATGCCTTGAGTGGATCTGTTACATAACTGGTGGAACCCACCACAAAATGAAAATCTGGGGTCCGTTACTAAAAAATTATTACTAATTTAAGATGACAGCCACAAAGCATTAGGCCAATCATGGGGCCCTTGTGAGCACAGGGCCCTGCTAGGGTGCACAGGTTCAAAGTCCACAAAACCAGCACTGGCCCTGAATCCTGACAAGGAGGGAGGAATGGTTCTAGAAGTTTCCATGGTCTCGTATAGCCCTCCTAATAATTCTGAGCCCCTCCCAGGTTGAAGAGATGGAGAAAGACCTGGTTTAACTCTTCCGTGCTAAAGTTCTCCAGAAGAGTTTTCTTTCCCTGATTCAGTGAAGTCCCTTGACACCTTGGTGCCTCAGTTTCTTCAACTGGAAAATAAGTCAAATAAAGAGACATTTGGCTGCCCAATTGAAGGAGGAGAAAACTGAGACTCTGAGACATTAAGTGACTTTCTCAAGGTTATGCAACATTTATTATATGCAAATTGATTTAATGGCAATGTGTACAGTGTTACACATTTTTCCACCCCTATCCCTGCAGTGTCTCTAAGTATTATGCTGTGAATTGTGGAGTGTAATATATGCAGTCCCAGCCAACAAAGTGCATAATCTGTAGAAGCTGCCCAGTTTCCCTAAAACTGAGTAGGCCAATTGATGAAACAGAATAATTTGACCCCTTCTAATTCATCTGGAGCTTTGTGGGAACTAGCAAAATAAATCCATGAATACTGCTTGAGTGCTTGCAAGTTTTTGTGTTCTTGCTGATTTAGACTTGGAACTAAGTTGCATCCACATTGCATTCATCTCTAGTAGTTTCCTGTAAAACTGCTTTCCCCAAAATTACGAATTAGAAACTCTGGATGACTTGCTTTCCTGCTGGAAACTGGCAGTGCTTGCACCTAGAAATAAGAGTGACTAGAGAAGTGGCCTATCTGGTTGAGACTCGATTGCTCTTTCTGGTGAATCTAAATCTCACTTTATAGTCCATTTTAGAAAAATTCTAAAATAACAAAATATCAGAACTAAACTGATTTAGCCCATCCCTCTCATTTTATAGACAGGAGAACTGCGGCTCAGGGAGAGGAAATGATGTGCCCGAGGAATGTGTAAAGTTGTTGAGCTAGAATGTTCATCTAGGCTCTCGCGCCATATTGCAGATGAGCTCAAGCCTCCTAACCAGCTGGGATAAGGCCCCTGACATGGTGACCAGAGCCGAAGAGAATCCAGGAAAGCTTTCTCTGATACAAGGACGAAGGCGATCCTGTAACCCTCTGTTATCTGCTTCCCATGGTATTTGGCATTTCCCCATTCCTCCCTTCCCTCAGCCTGGCATTTTGACCTTCTCTATTCCCTGGTGAGTGACTCATTGACAGTCATAGGAACAGGCATTGTTTAGGACTAGGGACGTCCCAGGACCCCATGGTTTGGTACATTGGGTTGCTCCCACCTCAAAATCATGAGTGAGCCCAGTGTTCTTACAGGACTTATGGAAATGGGTATGTTTATAAATTTAAGATAATTGTGAGTTGAATTTTCTGGTCCAAGAATCAGCCCTTGGTTACCTATATATGCCGGGCCCTCTACCAAGCATTTTCTTTTTTTAAATCTTTTTGTGGAGAATGGGGTCTCACTCTGTTGCCCAGGTTTGTCTGAAACTCCTGAGCTCAAGCCATCCTCCCACCCCTGCCTTTCTAATTGCTCGGATTACAGATGTGAGCCATCACACTCGGCCAGCATTTTCAATACTGAACACAGTGTGGTGAAGGCGCTGGCCTCAAACCACCTGTGTCGAATTCTATCCCCTCCGCAGGGGATTAGAACCTGGTGTTCTATGTAAAATAGGGAGAACAATAGCATCTACCTCAAAGGTTGTTATTCTGAGGATTAAATAAGATAATTTATGCAAAATGTTTTTTATGATACTGGCACATAGTAAACACAAGACGTGTGAGTTAAAAACATGAAACAGGCCAGGCACGATGGCTCACACCTGTAATCCTAGCACTTTGGAAAGCTGAGACGGGAGGATTTCTTGAACCCAGGAGTTTGAGACCAGCCTGGGCAACATGGCAAGACCTTGTCTCTACAAAATTTAAAAACTAGTCAGACATGGTGATGTGCATCTGTGCTCCCAACTACTCGGGAGGCTGAGGCAGGAGGATTGCTTGAGCCCAGGAGGTTGAGGCTGCACTGAGCTGTGCTTGCACCACTGGACACACCAACCTGGGCCACAGAGCAAGACCCTGACTCAAAAAAAAAAAAAAAATTGCCACAAAACAGGTGCCATCCCCATTTTACAGACATAACCCTGAAGCTGGAGAAGCAAAGCCACTCACAGCTAGGAAGGCCAGAGCTGATCCTAAACACAATCTACTTGGCTACGGAGTTGCTATACATAACCATTTGCCTATACTCACTTGTATGGCTGCTTTGCGGTATCCTCCGCTATTTCCACGTGATGCTATTTACGTGGTCAAATATAAATCCAACTTTGTTAAAAGACAATCAGTTCCACTAAAGCTGTCCCCTACAGCCAAGGTTGGCAAGCCACCTTTAGCTAGATTTCTATTCTCCCCTCCTTCCATCCACCCATCGCCCTGTCCTTCAAATAATTCCCTCTCAGCAACTCTTCCCTGAGCATTCTATCGCTTGGGGATCTCTTGTTCCTCTGAATTATAACTTATTATTGATGCCACTCCTTCCGACAATTCATCATTCTTCACCTGTGGCATCTCTTCTGCTTTTTGACTTTTCACATATTAATGGCTTGATTTTCCAAGTACAAATGAGCTCTTGAAAGTACCAATGGCCTTTTCTCCTTCATGCCATCAACAGTATTTCACACAGGAGCATGTACATGGACCACTCAATAAGTATCTGAATGACTGAAATTCAGACATTTAGGTGACCATCTCAATGTTCTAGTAACATGCTGAGATATAATTTATGTAGATAAATTTGGTGTCATGCTGATTTAAGGCACTCAGAAAATCTAGGTTTGTTTCAATGTCTTAAAAAGTTTTTTGACTGTGGTTAATAACAACATATTGCATTCTTAAAAACTGCTGACAGAGTAGATTTCAAAGGTACTCACTACAAAAAATGATAAAAATAAATACGTGAGATTATACAGTTGTCAATTCATTTGATTTAGCCATTCCACAATGTATATTAATTTCAAAATATGTTGTATACAGTAACTACGGATAATTTTCGCCAATTAAAATAATAGGATGGGTGCAGCGGCTCATGCCTGTAACCCTAGCACTTTGAGAGGCTGAGGAGAATCATTTAAGCCAGGAGTTCAAGGTTGCAGGGAGCTTTGATCCCATCGCTGCACTCCAGCTAATCAGGAAAAATATTTTAATTTAATTTTTGTTAATTAATTAAACAATAAAAAATAAATTAAAATATTTCTCTTAATTGGAAAAAATGCATGTTAATTACAGGAAACTCTGAAAATGACAGAAAGTATAACAAATGAAATAAGACATCCTCAATCCCAATACCCAGTTTTGTTAACACTTAGGTGTATCTTCTTCCATTCTCCCATATAAAGAAAGTACACTTAAAAAACATCCCAGACTTATTTCTATAGATTCATATTTGTGAATAAATCTCAAAAAACAAACAAAAGAAAGAAAGAAAGAAAGATTCTGGATTTGGGGAGCTGAAACATGAATGGGTGGGTTATTACTGAACTAATATGATAAGAAAGACGTTTAATGACCCAGAGTTTTCACTCTTTACAAATTTTCATTCTTTTTATGTTCACTTTTTTATTTTGAGATGGAGTTTCGCTCTTGTTGCCCAGGCGGGAGTGCAATGGCACAATCTTGACTCACCACAACCTCTGCCTCCCAGGTTCAAGCGATTCTCCTGCCTCAGCCTCCCGAGCAGCTGAGATCACAGGCATGCGCCACCACCCCCAGCTATTTTTTTTCTTTTTTGTATTTTTAGTAGAGATGGGGTTTCTCCATGTTGGTCAGGCTGGTCTCCAACTCCCAGCTTCAGGTGATCCTCCTGCCTCGGCCTCCCAAAGTACTGGGATTACAAGCGTGAGCCACCACGCCAGGCCCACGCTTATTTTTGAAACAGGGTCTCATGCTATTGCCCAGGCTGGAGTACAGTGATGCGACTATGTCTCACGCAGCCTTGATCTCCTGAGCTCAAGCAATCCTCCTGCTTCAGCCTCCCCAGTAGCTGGGACTACAGGTGCACTCCACCAGGTCCAGGTAATTTTTTAACCCACCTCTTGTTTGCCCCAAGAATACTCTTGTCTCTTTTCCTCATGGAACATTGTATACATTTCTGTTATGTGAGGAATAGAGACAAGTTCTGTTGAGAAATAACTCTCAAGAACGGTTTTTATATTTTATTTTCACATTGAAAATGAGTCAGATTTGCTTCAGCCTCAAAGAGCACGAGTTGCACTTTTTTTTTTTTTTTTCCTAAACTGGAAATGGGTTAAAAAAATTTTTGCAGAGATGGGGATCTCACTATGTTGCTCAGGTTGGTCTCAAACTCCTGGGCTCAAGTGATCCTCCCACCTTGGCCTCCCAAAGCGCTGGGACTACAGGTATGAGCCACCATGCCCGGCCTTATGTTCATTTTTTACAAAATTGTGATTATATTTTATGTAGCTAAATACAACTGCATTGTGTATTTTCATAGAACAGATTTCCTTCTCCAGATGAACTCTTCCTACATGTAATTTTAAACGGCCATATGGTTTTCTATTCTATGCCACGGTCCTCATTTCTTCCATTTTTGTTTTTTTCTTTGGATTGCTTCCCATCTTTCACTTTTATAATGACGCTCTACAGAGCTCTTTTGCATAACAGCTTTGCTCTGCTCTGGATTGTTCGTAAATTGTCTGCTCTGCACTCTTTACCCATTTACTATTTGAGGGCCCTAGTGTTTTGTTTTTTAACAATTTATGTAAACCAAAGATGCAAAATCTTTAAAATTGTGGTTTGCCATACTTGTTTTGTTTTTTTGTCTGTTTACCTTTAAATTTTGTTAACATATGCAGTTCTAATAGTTTAGAGCTAAATCTATTTTCACATCTTTCTTTGTGATTTCTTCCATTGCATATAAACTGAGAAAGTTTTCTCTCATCTGAGGATTTAATAAACATTATTAAATATAGTAATATTCAATCCTACTTTCTTCTAATTGTAATGGCTTGACTTTAAAATATTTACCTCTTTAATCCGTTTGGAATTCATTTTGCTGTCTAGGGTCTGGATCTAAGTTACTTTCTTTTTCGTTACAGGTAGCTAACGCATTGTCGTCGGTAACATCTGTTAAATAATGATTTCCTTTACTCCACTTGCATTGTGAGCTACTCTTATAACATTTATTGTACACACTAGCATATTTTTTTCAAGTCTGCACTTCTCTTAAAAGTGGTAGTCAGAAATCTACCTTACCACAATCCCTTTCTTTATTTTTTAAGACGGAGTCTCCCTCTATCGCCCAGTTTGCAGTGCAGTGGCACAGTCTCAGCTCACTGCAACTTCCACCTCCAAGGTTCAAGCGATTCTCCTGTCTCAGCCTCCTGAGTAGCTGGGATTACAGGTGCCCACCACCTTGCCCAGCTAATTTTTGTATTTTTTTTTAGTAGAGATGGGGTTTCACCATGTTGGTCAGGCTGGTCTTGAACTCCTGACCTCAGGTGACCTGCCCACCTCAGCCTCCCAAAGTGCTGGGATTACAGGTGTGAGCCACCATGCCCGGCCCACAATTCCTTTTCAAACGTTTCCACTCTTTTTTGATTGTTCTTATGTTTTCCCAGACAAATTTTACAATAACCTCAAGTTATAAAAAACTCACCATAATTTTTATTAGAATTATATTAAGTCAATACATTAACTTTAAAAGTGATTTTTAAGTGTTCTAACTTCTCTGTCTGAAATAGCATCTTTTCATGAGTTTAAGTTTTTTATGTCTCTCAATAAATTTTTATTTTCTTCAAAACAATTCTTTCTTCAAAACAATTTTCTTTCTTTCTTTTTTTTTTTTTTTTTGAGACAGAGTCTCCCTCTGTCACCAGGTGCCAGGCTGGAGTACAGTGGCGCAATCTTGGCTCACTGCAACCTCCGCCTCCCAGTTTCAAGCAATTCTCCTGCCTCAGCCTCCCAGGTAGTTGTGACTACAGGCGCATGCCACCACTCCCAGCTAATTTTTTTTGTATTTTTAGTAGAGACGGCTTTCACCGTGTTGGCCAGAATGGTCTCCATCTCTTCACCTCGTGATCCGCCCGCCTCGGCCTCCCAAAGTGCTGGGATTACAGGCTTGAGCCACCGTACCTGGCAACAATTTTCTTATAGTTAATATTATTTTTAGATATTTCTACTGTTGTGGTTTCTAAATCGCATGGTATTTTTCCCCATTCTATTTTGTGTTTTATTGCTAGTATAATAGTAAGAATAGCTGATAATTTTAGAATATTTTTTATATCTATAGGACTTTAATGAGCAATCTCATTAATTCTGCTAGTTTTGCAATGAATTCTTTTGGGATTTCTAGGTATAAAATCACATATTTTACAAATAAAAATAAATTTGATTTCTCCTTGCCCAAAATGATACTTCCATTTTGTTAATGTAGCAGCTGGCAGCTCAGGCTCCAGCACCAGCCTGCCTGAGCACAAAGCCCGGTGAACACTTTTTGTCATTTTAAGCATAGTAGGGAAACTTTCTGTGTCTTGGTTTTGTCCACTGTTAATTAAAAAATAATAATAGTGCCTACCTCCTGGGGAGGTTGTGAGAATTGGGTGAATTAATGTACATGAAAATGTCTGCCACATAAAACAGGCTCAGTAAATATCCAACACCCTTATTATTGTTAGAGATTGGAGGAACTTTCAATTTCCGGAAATTAGAACTTCTAGTACTCATTTCAGATAAGGGTTGCGGCATTTATCCTTGCTCTCAAATTATTTACCACTTTGTAAGATACTGATTATTGGTGCAGTAATCAATACTGCACCAACTTATTATTCTTTGTTATAGTAAAAAACAATACTCATTCAAAAATCAGTAATGAGCATTCAGTTTATCCAGTGCTTTTCCGCACTTTACCGAGATCACCATTTAAAAAATTTGATCTATCAATGTTGAAATACAACAAATACAAATAGTATTATATAAAAGACAGTTTCCTGACATGATTGGGATTTAGGATTTTGAGTCAGTTGGTTTATGAAACATGAGTCTTCCGGCTGGCAACATGGCAAATTTTTCAATCTTCCTAAGCCTTAGTTTCCTCATCTATGAAATAAATGGTGGCAATGTCTATTTTTGTAGAGTGAGAGGATTAAGGCACATGGAAAGTACTCAGTGTTAGTTTCCATCTTTGTAATAATCAATTACCTGAACGTTCTGGGCTAACTTCTTGATGTTACCATATATATATATACCTCTGTATTCATGAATGAAATGAACTTGAGAGTTTCTGTTTTCCTGTGCCCTGTATTGGCTTATAGAATGATAATTATGTGTTCTTTAAAAATTTGAAACTGCTCATTTGTCAAACCATCGAGACAAATATCTCTTTGGAGAGAGAACTCTGATAATGCTTCTAATTTCATTCTCTTTCTTTCTTCCTTTTTTCTCTCTTTTCTTTTCTTTTTAATAGAGATAGGGTCTTGCTATGTTGCCCAGGCTGGTCTCCAACTCCTGGGCTCAAGCTATTCAACTGCCTTGGCCTCCCAAAGTGCTGGGATTACAAGTGTGAGCCACTGTTCCCAGCCAATGCTTTTAATTTCTAAATAATAATAGATTGCGCTCACTGGATGCTTATTATTATGTGCCAAAAGTTGTAACAACTATTTTATATGTCTCATCTAATTTCATCCTCAGAAGTAGTTATCATTTTTATTTGTCTTATCTAATCCTGAAATTATATAGTTCCCATCTTACGTATTTAAAGACTGAGGCTTTGAGAGGTTAAATAACCTGGCCATGCTCATGCAGAGAATGAGCTGGGATTTGAACCCAAGTAGTCTGACTCCAAGTTCTTTGCCTTTAGTGGCTAGATACCACTCTGCTTCTGGAAGTTATTTCTTGTTGTACTGGTTTGCTTTTGGTCTACATTTTCTGTGCCACATGGAATCAATTTTGCTAATTTATCTTTTTCTAGGAAACTATCAATTTTACTGAGATTTCATCCAAAAAAAATATAGTCTAACAATTTAAAAAAAATTTTTTTTCTGTTTTTGGTAATTTTTGTTGAAAACTTTGAATCCCTCTGTTTCTGAGATGGATAGTCCCTATGTTATGAATTTGGTTTATTTGTGTTTCCTCTTTTTCTCGATTATTTGAAATTGCATATTAAATTGGGAAGAAAGTCTAGTAATGTGGAAGAGGCTGGATGTTACAAAACCGAAATAAAGATTTTTTTTTTGTTTTTAAATTTTCCATTTCCATCCATCTTTGCTTTCTTTTTGCCTTACCCCACTCCAGCCTTTAAAGAGCAGGATGCTTAAGGCTGGAAAGAGCCTTACAAGTAATTTGCCGAGCTCCCTATTTCACCAGGGCCTAGAGAGGACGTCTGCCTATCCAAAGTCACACCATTAGCAAATGACAGAGCCAGGAGAAGGCAGGCCCCCAGCTCCCTTCTTTCCCCTTCTTTTGTTCTCCCTTCTTTTTGTTCTCTTTCCATTATATCTTAGCTAATGTTAAAAACAACAAATTAACAGAGACAGCAAATCAAGTTTACAGCTACTTCATTTGAAAAGATTGATAAAGTCAGCTGACAATGTTGATTATAATTACTTTAAGCCGTACGATTTCTCATAGAAATCATCTTCTATTGTGATCTTGTTTTAAACCATTCTTTCTAGAGTAAACCTATGCAAAGAAAGCATGGTGTCTGGCAGGACAGTGGGATCTTTTGATTCTCCCTCTGATGTTACGCTGCACTTATTGGAAAGACCATGAGAAAGTTCCTGTATCACTGAAAGAGGGAAACTTAATAAAATGGAATCCAGCCTTACCTACAAGTGTGAAGCAAACAGAAGAAATGTTCTTAGCACTGGGACACAGTGGGGTTTTTTTTCATGGGGGGAGGAGAAACAAGGTTTTACTCTGTCACCCAGGCTCTTCTCAAACTCCTGGTCTCAAGTGATCCTTGTTCTCCCAAAGTGCTGGGATTATAATCGTGAGCCACCGTGCCAGGCCTGGTGTTTGGTTTTGAGATGACTGGAAGGGCACTACATTAGTGTGGGGTCTGGGTGTCAAAATTCAACACAACGGAAGAGGACAGGACCATCCCTACCTCAAGGATGGAACGAGGCATACCACACTCACATAGTCCATGCGCTTTTTCTCAACATAATTACCTTAAATTGCCCATTTCCTGGTTATTTGGTATGTGTGTGCGTGTGTGCAAATGAGCAGATGTCTGTGCTGATTGTCTGATCAGCAATCTGTAATTAGACCCCAAAGAATAACCTGCTTATTGCAGCTGGGGCCACTAGCCACTTAAATAATGACATCTGTCATAATTTTCATACCTCATCCTGTCCTGGATCTTATCTCCAGACTGCACTCAAAAGAAATGCCTGCGTTTTCTAAAATAGACCAATCCAATTTTAAATAGTTCTAGTCACCGTCATGGTGGAGGATTTTAGGGTTGAACAATATCTAATAATTACTCAGTGCCTCCTATGTGCCTGGAATCGTATAAAGGTCTTTACAAACAGCGTAAGTCACTGCGCCCATGCAAGAACTCTGTGAGATAGGAAACTATTTTTCTTCTCATTTTATAGATACAGAAATTATTAAACCAAGACACTGAGTTCAATAATTCACATCTAGAAGGGAACAGAACTGAAATTACTATTTAAGACTGTTGGACATCCATACTATTTACTGTTTTCATTTGGACTGGTTGCTGTGTGTCATTTGGCTAGTTAGGGAGACAGGGTCTCACTCTGTCACCCAGGCTCTTCTCAAACTCCCGGCCTCAGTGATCCATCCACCTTGCTCTCCCAAAGTATATGCCCTGAGTACATGCTCAGAATATATTAAAATGCGGAAAAAAAGTGTAGGCAATCTAGTTTTGTATAAAGGGAGCCAAATTAAGATAATAATCTTAAAATAATGGAACATTTGCCGGGCGCGGTGGCTCACGCCTGTAATCCCAGCACTTTGGGAGGCCGAGGCGGGCGGATCACGAGGTCAAGAGATCGAGACCATCCTGGTCAACATGGTGAAACCCCCGTCTCTACTAAAAATACAAAAAAAATTAGCGGGGCGTGGTGGCGCTCGCCTGTAGTCCCAGCTACTTGGGAAGCTGAGGCAGGAGAATGGCTCGAACCCGGGCGGCGGAGGTTGCAGTGAGCTGGGGTCGCGCCACTGCACTCCAGCCTGGCGCCTGGTGACGGAATGAGACTCTGTCCCAAAAAAAAAATAAATAATAATAATAATAATGGAACATTTATCGAATTCAGTGATTCTCAACTGGGAGCAAACCCTCCTTCCTCAGGGGGCCTTTGGAAACATGTGGGGTCATTTGGGGTGCTTTTAGCTGTTATACTGGCCTGTTACACTGGGGGGGTTGTTCAGGGGGCCCCATGACCTACCATCTGCAAAACAATTTTAGACAATAAAGACTCCTTGTCTGGCTCCAAATGTCAGATACTACTGAGAAACACTGATCAAGTGCAATGGTAGGAATTTGAAATGATACTGTAAGACTCAAAGGTGGCAAACTCAAATGCCTTTAGTGATTAGTCAGGAAGTGACCATCATGTCCCATTTTAGGGCGTAAAATTCAAATCACTAAAGCACTTCATCAAACAAAAATTAAGTGTCAAATGTAGCCTGTGGATCGATAAGTTAGAGCCTTTTAATGGGGGTTTTTCTGACTAAAAAACATGTTTACGATATATTAAGAGGAAAAAAGCTAATAATCTGTACGATTCCCTGTTTTAAAGACATTGACATTGTGTCTGTGTATACACATATTCCCCTATATGTATACACTTATATTCATGAAAATATTTAGAAAATTTTCTGGAAGGATATGGGTAAGATTGGGGGTAATTTTTTTTGGATACAGTATCTCACTGTGTCACCCAGACTGGAGTGGAGTGGTATGATCACGGCTCACCGCAGCCTCAGCCTGGACTCCGGTGATCCTCCCACCTCGGCCGTCCGAGTAGCTGGGACTATAGGCATGTGCCAGGCACGCCCAGCTAACTTTTTTGTATCTTTTGTAGAGATGGGGTCTTGCTATGTTACCCAGGCTGGTCTTGACCTCCTGGACTCAAACAATCCACCCGCCTCAGCCTCCCAAAGTGCTGGGGTTATAGTTGTGAGCCACTGTGTCCGGCCCAATTTGGAGTGATTTTCTAAAATGCTTTCCTCATTCATATTTTTAATTCTTTGACTACAAATGTTTACTAGTTGTGTACTTTTGAATAAATAAAGTAGAAGAGGAGCCTTAAAAAATTAAAAGCTTTGAGTGTAGTATTAGAATACAGCCCAGGCAACCTACTGGCCATCCCCTCAAGGGGAGAATTGTGTCTGTGATTAAGGACAAATGCGACATTCCATATCAACAATCGATACCGTTATTGCTTTCCCAAACACACTGGCCTGGCTTCTAGCCCCTTCCACAATTTTCATTTCTACTGTACATACAATAAACTCTTCTGGTAAAACCCAGCCTTCCTTGTGCAGCTGTCCTGGGAGGGATCTTGAAGAACCCCAGATGAGGCTTGAGAAATCAGCCTGAATCTGTGCTGACTTTTATCTTGGAGTGGCTTATCCAAAATTAGATAAGAGCAGGACATTTTCAATACAGCTCTGCCCCTTTTTCAATCAAGTCATCAGAACTTTGAAGATCATTGTTTTTTCTGAAAAATCCCCGCTTTGCTTTATTGCAATCACGTCTGTGTTTTCTTTCCAGTGTGTTGGCTCTACGCTTTTTCTTTTGTGCACAAGTCCCTTGTCTTTGGACACAGAGTCTTGCTCTGTTACCCAGGCTGGAGTGCAGTGGCACTATCTCAGTTCAATGAAGTCTCAGCCTCCTGGGCTTAATTGATCCTCCCACCTCAGCCTCCTGAGTAGCTGGGACCACAGGCACAAGCCACCATGCCTGGCTAATTTTTGTATTTTTAGTAGAGACAAGGCTTACTATGTTGCCCAGGCTGGTCAGGAACTCCTAGGCTCAAGTGACCCGCCCACTTCAGCCTCCAACAGTGCCAGGATTACAGGGGCAGCCATCCTGCCTGGCCAGGTCACTTTTGACTGGGCTTTCTTTGTGGAGTTTGCTGATCACTTGGCAGAACTGGATTTTCTATCCGTTTGTCTAAGGACTCTGGGGAGGTGAGAAACAGGTAATTTCCTGGAGTCTTTTCTGGCTTGCTGCTGGGTCAGTCCCCAGGGTCCCTCCTTCATGCCTCCCTGGAGCCGTCCTCACCAGCAGCCAGTCACAGCTCGCCTACAGAAAGAACCCACAAGTCCTGCTGCTAACAAGGTGACATGTGGTGCTTCTTGGCACTGCAGAGGTGGGTGCAGGGATGAATGGAGAGAGGGCTCCAGCATAGACAGGAAACAGAATTCTCCCATCTAGAAAACTGCTGCTTTTCACCCCCATTCATTGAGTTGGGGTGAAAAGCAGCAGCCTTTCACATGCTGAAGCTATACCAAATGGGGAACTCATGTTTAGATTCTGAATCCACTTTTATAAACCAAACTAAACAGAAATCTCTGGGAATGAAAATGTTAAGTACACTTTACCCATTAAAGTCCTTTAGGAGAAGTGTCTAGAATGTATCCTGCAGGAAAGTGGGGGCTGAAGCAAGTATGATGAGTAAATTAGGCCTGTGTCGCTCCCGATGTTGGACCTCCCTCCAAAGAAAAGTCCTTCCCGAAGACTAGCTCCTTGCCACTGCATTTGAAGGCTGTTGGGTAGGCGGTGCTATTTTCCCTCCGGAGATTTCCAAGTGGCAAACCCCTGCAGCCCTGGAGAGGCAGGGAGGGCGAATCCTGAACCCTCCCTCCCCATCACTTCCTTTTCTCTCTCTCCGGATTCCTGGTGCAAGTTTTGATCCTAGGAAGCTCCAGCATGAGAACTACAAATAAAAACAAAATTTCCAGGACTTCTTGCATCGTCTTTAGCATTTGGAAACCTTGATTGGGAAAATAAGCCTTAAGGCAGTTAAAGGCTTTGTTGTTTGTTTGTTTGAGACCGAGTCTCACTCTGTTGCCCAGGCTGGAGTGCAGTGGCGCCGTCTCAGCTCACTGCAACCTCCGCCTTCCAGACCCAAGTGATTCTGCCGCCTCAGTCTCCCAAGTAGCTGGGATTACAGGTGTCCGCCACCAAGCCTGGCTAATTTTTGCATTTTTAGTAGAGACGGGGTTTCACAATGTTGGTCAGGTTGGTCTTGATCTCCTGACCTCAAGTGATCCACCCACCTTGGCCCCCAAAGTGCAGGGATTACAGGCGTGAGTCACTGTGCCCAGCCTAAAGGCTTTTTAAGTTTTATGTGGTAGGATGGTGGGTGGGTGTGAGACCCTGTCTCAGTGCTCAGTAAATATCATATGAAAGGCTTAGAAATTATTGTGCCTTTGTGTATAGAAAATGCCATATTCACCATCATGTAGATGTACCTCATAAACTGACTTTTTAAAGAAACATATTCATGACGGTATAATAGCATCTGCAGCCCAGTGAAGCTGTGTGGTATGTGACTGCGTGGCATGTGTGCCTGTTTGCATGCATTTAAGATTTGAACTCCTTCACAGAATCTATGCCAGTGTATTCGCTCAAGGAGGGCCCCTTCACACAGGTGAAGGCTCTCTGGGAGCAGAAAGGAATGGGCCCCTTCACACAGGTGAAGGCTCTCCGGGAGCAGAAAGGAATGGTCGAGAGCGTAGGCTTTAGACTTAGAACTCGAATCCAGACCTGGCCACTTGCTACCTGTGTGAACTCAGATGTCACCCACCTCTCTGAATCTCAAGTCACTTGTTATAAAAGGTGGATTGGCCTTTCTGGCAGTGATGACTCACTCATGAGAACATGCCTCCGCTAAACATCTCCTTTATCCCTCTCCAGAAGAGGAGAAGAGGAAACACAAGAAGAAACGCCTAGTGCAGAGCCCCAGTTCCTACTTCATGGATGTGAAATGGCCAGGATGCTATAAAATCACCACGGTCGTTAGCCATGCACAAATGGTAGTTTTGTGTGTTGGCTGCTCCACTGTCCTCTTCCAGCCTACAGGAGGAAAAGCGAGGCTTACAGAAGGATGTTCTTTCAGGAGGAAGCAGCACTAAAAGCACTCTGAATCAAGATGAGTGGGCAACCATCTCAATAAGCACATTTTGGATTAAAAAAAAAAAGGTGGATAGTTATCGCTATGGCCCTCATAAGAATAGCTGAGTGAATTGGGTAAGATGGGGGGGCATGCCAGGGGCTCAGCACTGTGGTTGGCACCAAGTGGCTATTAGATACTAATATTGTTCCTGTCTATTTTACAGGCTTAAAAACAAATACTGGGAGAGGAAAGCAGTTGATCCTCAAGCAGCTGAGTTTCTCCGAGGGAAATTTGTTTCAAGAGCTCTGGAGTCCTAAGCAGCTCCTGACCTCTTGCAGATCTCCAGGAGAACACTGCCGTGGCACTGCTGAGAGACGAGGTCCCAGGGTGGTTCCTGAAAGTGCCTGAGCCCCAACTTAGGAGCAAGGAGCTCGTCATGCTGACAAAGTGAGTGGGCCCAGGAAAAGCAGGAGCAGGAGCAGGGTTCCCACCAGGCTAATTGGCAGAGCTGGCTTCCAAGCACACATACCACCCTTCCTGGCTGTCCCAGCCTTATCGTCCAGAAAGGCAAAGGGACTGACCCTGGGACACGCAGCGACGCCAGATGTCCGCCTCCAGCTGGGACAAGGATAGACTTGCAGTCCTAGTCACATCCCTGCAGTCTCTGACTCTGCCCCTTTTCCTTTCCCAGCAGAGTCATGGAGCTCTGGCACGGCTTAGTGATTGCGGCGGTGTCCCTCTTCCTGCAGGCCTGCCTCCTCATCGCCTTCAGCTACCTGCTCAGCAGGCACATGGGTAACCGTCCCAGCATCCTCTTCCCTCCTAGTCACTCTCAGAGCCTGCAGCAGGACAGGACCCCTTTGGAATGCCCAAATGTCACTCAAAAACCTACCAGAGCACCCACCAGCCAAATCCTTCCCCCCTTTCATCCCCCACCCCCAACTGTAACTGGGTAATCCCCACTCTGACCTCACCTTTTATCCAGTGATTTCTGGCTGGAAGTGACCACCCACATCCTCCCACTACCCAGACCTTCTGCCTAGACACAGCTTCTGCAACGCCTGTGAAGAAGTGCCTGTGTCACCTGGGTCTAATTAATTTTCTTTATCACTGCCAAGGGACTGAACATGAAGAAATGGCCTTGAATTACAACAGAAGGCAAAATGGTTGGACTTAGAGATTAGTTTAAATTTTTGAACTGACTTACAGTAGAAGGTAGTGAATCTCGGTCCTGGAAAAGCATTTCAATTAGGGAAAATAAAATAATACTGCTTTGGTTGTGCTAAGAGTAGATTGGGCGAGATGATGTTTTGAGGGTCTTCCTAGTTGAGTCTAGCTTTATTCATTCATTTGTTCATTCATTCATTCAACAGATATTTCTTGAGCATCTAAGACACTCTCTGGGCCTAGGCTCTACAATGGGAAACAAAACAAAAGTTCCTACCCTCTGAATCTTTCATTCCATGCGACAACAAACAGGATAAACAAGTGAAACATGCGTACGCTAGGTTATGGCAAGTGGGAGGGAGGAAAGACGGAGCAAGGAAGTAGACGTGGCTTGGTGGACGCCGGGCATCCCTGAGATGCTAACCTTCGAATCTAAACTTACAGGGAGTGAGCAGTGAACTCTACCTGCACAGGCCTGAAGGAGGAACGTGTTAGGCACACACTAGCAAGAGCAAAGAGGCAGGGCAGCTGGAGCGGGCAGAGAGAAGCCTGAGAAAGCCAGAGAGGAGGGAGGAGGGAGGCCTCGGAGGCTGGGACTTGGCTTTTTCCAAGTGGGGCGCAGAGCCCCTGGAGGGTTTTGAGCACAGCAGTGATGAGATTTGAAGGGATCTTTCTGAAAGGTTTGCCATACTGAGGGCAGTGTTCAGAAGGTACCAATTCCAGAGCCGACATGCCCAACCCAGGCAGCTTCCACTTTTTTTTCTTTTTGAGATGAAGTCACACTCTGTCCCCCAGGCTGGAGTGCAGTGGTAGCACAATCTCGGCTCACTGCAACCTCTGCCTTCCAGGTTCAAGTGATTCCCTTGTCTCAGCCTCCAGAGGAGCTGGGATTACAGGTGCACGTCACCACACCCACCCATCTAATTTTGGTGTTTTTAGTAGAAATGGGTTTTCACCATGTTGACCAGGCTGGTATCAAATTTCTGACCTCAAGTAATCTGTCCACCTTAGCCTCCCAAAGTGCTGGGATTACAGGGGTAAGCTACTGCCCCCCACTCCCCCGCCAGCTTCCACTTTTGACCCCTGCCCTCTCCTCTCTAGCCCACCAGAGTGAACAGATACTGAAAGCAACCAGGCTTCAGGTCCCCAGGCTCAGCCCTGTCCACCATCATCCACCTGCTGCCAAAGAGATGGAGACTCAGACAGAGATAGACACCCTAATATCTGATCCCTGTTACAGGCGTGAGTAAGGGGTTGTGGGGAGAACTTGTCTTGGCACTTGCTTTGCTCTGTCTGGACACTCAGGGC
Organism: Alouatta palliata; assembly: GCA_004027835.1. Taxonomy (NCBI): domain Eukaryota; kingdom Metazoa; phylum Chordata; class Mammalia; order Primates; family Atelidae; genus Alouatta; species Alouatta palliata. The sequence continues at coordinate 67,949 of PVKV010005935.1, read as the reverse complement.
CTCCTTGCGGCAACCCTGGGGGCGCAAACCTCTAGCCTGAGGATTCCTCCCACCCACATAAGGACAGGCCTTGCCAGCCTACTTTTTTCAGAAAGGTGTTTGATTCTATTTCATGGGGAAGATCCTGCTGGGTTGGTGTGGGTCTAAGTTCTTTCCTGGCTTTAGTCGTGTGCAAATAATTGCAGGGGGCTTGGGAAGTGTCCCTGCTCTTCTCTTTGTATAGCCATGGCATCTTCTCTTCGGCTAATGGTGGAGTTAGTTAGAATTTCACCTGCCTCTGCCTGCCTCCGCCACAGCTGCTGCTAGGTCACGGTTCTCGGCTGGCTCCGGAGCTGGCTCCTCCACAGTCCCCAGAGGGACCCTTCTTCATGGTCGTAGATCTGCATGGGTATCTGAGTGTACAAATGTGAGTCTTGCCGCTGGTTCAAGTCTGTATCACCCTCCCGCAAGTCAGCCAGTAGGTCACTATTCACATGGACATGGCTGCTTTGGCTGCAAGATATTTCCCTGAGGGGGGCTCACTCACCAGAGACTGCACTTTTTCCACTGTTCATCTCTTAATTGGTTTAAATTTGCTCTGTGCAGATTTTATCTTTTCGGTTGAGGCATGGCCTCAGTGCCTGCCTGTGGGGCCCCGAGGGAGCTGCTCATATGCATGCAGTGTCAGCTGAACGGAGAGGCACTGGCCTTACCCTAACCCCTGGCCCCAAAGCTTCACCAGAGCCTGGCTAGAGTCAGAGATTGTTTAGCTGACAGGGACCTCAGAGACCATTGCTCAACCCTCTTGTCTTGCGGGGGATGAAAACCAGGACACAAAAAGAGATGTGATCTGCCTAGATTTAGTGACAGCTTTCGACTGGGTGTGACTTGTGAGGCCAGAGCTGTTTGCATTGGGCCACATTGTCCCAGTGTATCCCTCTTGACTTTTCTTTCTGGAAGACAGCCCTTTCCAAGCACAGCCAACCTAGTGCACTTTTTAAAACTAGTTTTGGATGGAGTGGAATGAAGCAGCAGTGCCTGGACTCCTGGACCTGTCCCTGCCTGTTTTTGGAGACTTTCTCTCTCCCCACTCTTTCCCTATTTTATTTCTCCTTCTTACTCTTTTGGGGTGTCTGTATCTCTCTTCCCTATCCCCCTTTGTGTTGCTGGCTGTGCCTCTCTTTATCTGATAATAAGACAATTCTCCCTTCCATTGTCTCTACTCTCTCTGAACACCCTCTGGTTTGCTTTGGAAGAGAAACCATGTCTATTTCTCCCCAGATGACAGCGACACATCCTTAGATAGCTCAGATGGTTCCTGCAGTTCGCCTCCCGTCTGCCAGGTAATGGATATGCCTAGTGATCTCAGACCAACATATGCAGTCTGAGGGTTCCTGCTGTAAAACTCTGAGAACTCAGGTTACCCCAGCTATGGAGTGGGAGCGAGAAAGAAGGGCTTCTTGAGTCATTGCAGCATCCTTAGGTGAGGGGGTCAGGCCTCCACCCACAACCCATATCAGCATGGATCACCCAAACAAAGCGGGTCTGAACAGCCTATAAAAATGAAAGTGCTAATGGGAAACCCTCTTCTCCCCAAACCCCAGTCACTGGCTAAAGTCTGCTGTGAGTCCTGACCTCACTTGAATTGAGTCTCGGCATCTTATCTTCCTGTCGCCTCCACCTCCTCATCTGTAAGCCCATTCCCTGCAGACAGGTGGAACAAAGTCACTAGTAATCTTCCTCATTGCCCTGGACTGCTCTCAGACGCATCTGCTTGGACCCAGATCCTTTCACACCAAGCTGTGGGCAAACCTCTTTGAGTGAGAGTTCAGTCCTGGGGTCTTATTTCCCCCAAACGTGGTAGAGATATTGACCCACATGTCTCTGCTTTTCTCCTAAGGCCACTAAGCATGTGGATTACACACAAGTCATCTTTTCAGCCCGTGGAGAACTAAAAGATGACCCTGCCCTGGACTATGAGAGCATCAAGGAAGTCACAGATTATGTCAATGTCAATCCAAAAAGCCACAAGCCCAATTTCTGGAATGTTGTCAACCCTGCTCTGTCTGAGCCAGTGGAATACAGTCAAGTGGCCATGTGAATTCCAGATATTTTTAATGGGATCCAGTTCTCTATGGATTCTAACATTTAATTTGTAGAGGAATGCCATTTTTCCCCCTTAAACAAAGCATGGGGCTCCCAAGGCTGTGGAAACAGGCCAAAAAGAATGTGGAGAAGAAAACTGATAGATGCACAGAAGTCCTCAGCACCCATGGACTCCCAGTCTGTACCCAAGAAAGTCTGTTCATTCCTCAAAAACCCAAAACAAGGCTTAGGTGGGAAAACAGGCCTGTGCCCCAGCAAGAAAGATTCAGATCAGATGGATGTTAGGAGGAACTTTCTGTTAAAATATGAGAACTGTGGACTCCATCTGCAGAGATAGTGGTGAAGTCTCTCCCCAGGGAAAATTTTAAAAAGGTTTAATCAGCTGTGGTAGAGTTCTATTTGGCAAACTCATGGTTTAATGACTTCTCTTTGAGCTCTTTAATTATTGGCAATAAACAACTTCTTTAAAAGTTTTAAATAAAATAGCAACTACCACCAGTTCCTCTTTTCCTGCTGCCTAACGCTGCAGCTGTCCTTGTTTTCAGTGATGTGTTTTGCTGAGTAATCCTCCTCTGCCCTCAGAACTTTAAACAGTGTATTTACTAAGCCCACCATCAATCAACCTTTGAATTTGCTGTTCCTTATAAGCCAAAGATGACAAATGGAATTCCGGTAAATATCAACCAGCATCATAATCTCTTATTCCAAGAAAAATCTCCCAAAACTCAATATAATAAAATTCAAGATTCATTCCTGGGTTTTTTTTTAAAAAGCAGTTAGGAATACAGGAACACTTTCTAACTCAATTATTATCTCAAATCAGGAGGTTACATGATATTTAACTGTAAGCTCTTAGACACAAATCTATTAACATAGACCATGATAAATGTGACCTGTCTTCAGTGAATTCTTATTCTAAAAGAGCAAGCATCCAAATGCACACCATGGGAACTGCAGCAAAATTCCATGAGCGTCTTGTTAGCCACCAGACCTACTAGGGTGATGACGTATTTTATGCTGAACATTGGTGAGTTTCTTTGCTTCTGGAATTAGGACAGATTCCTGGGCTCTGAGGCACTCTCAAGAGGTCTCCTAATCTATGCCCCCAGATTCTAAAGCAGAACCCCATAAAGTAACCGTAGCTCATGTGGCTTTTTGAGGTCCTACTAGGGCCCTTAAACACTGACTCGTGTGTCTTGCTGCCTTTTGGGTAGGAATTCCTACACTCATTTCCTCACCCTGCAGGAGAAACCGCGTGTTCTTTGCCCTTCCCAAATCTCCGTGGGCTTAGAGAGAACCAAGTATATGTCCAGGTATCTCAGGGGAACTGGGTCAAATGAGGGACCAAGACTCTTTGGAACCTGAGGACTCACAAACTCAGAGGCTGGGTGACTTTCCTAGCCTTCCCTGTGAGTCATTACTGCTGCGTATCCTCCAGGAGAGTTAAAGAATGTGCACTGGATCTCAGCAATTTTTGGCTGAAGGGCCTCAGCCTGATTCTTTGGCAGGAGCTGTCAAGTCAAGCCCAGCCCAGGCCAGGCCCACTTTTGGCTCCACACTGCCACCTTGCGGCCCCATGGCAAACTCCAAGACATTTTGCTTTTCCCACTTAAACAGCGTGCAGGGTGGCCCCTTTCCCCAACCACCTCACCCTTTCACTCAAGACAAACACACTTGAATTGTATCTTGCATATCCCATTATTACTGCCCCTAGAAAACTAAATATCCACAGAAATTTCCTGGATATTAAATGTTTTTATTGGTGAATTTCAACCTGGGTTTCTGACCCAGGAATGAACTGCTACAGCCTGGGCTGAATCTATAGCCCCATAGTAGATAAAAGACCTATTTACATATGAAACACAGACACAATATCTGCAAGAACCAAACAATGTAACTAACGATTTTGAGAAATCCTCACAGTCAACCGATGAACCCCTCCTGCCCTCCTCTGTCCCGCCTGCCCCTCATGTTCTGCTCGTACATAGGTTTTAAGGGGCTAAAGTTCTGTCATTCACAGTCACAGGATGGCATACACATTTTACACAAGTGCCCAGCCAGAGACAGCATTGTTCAGTTTCTCCTGGGTTTTGCCGTCAGAAATGGGATTCGCCCCAGAGAGCACGGAGCCCCCTTCTTGCTTCCACAGAGCCCTTCCTCCTTGAACCCTATCCAAGGCTCTTCCACCAGCCCAGACTGTCCAGGCGAGCCTCCTACAAGTCCTGCAGACCTTTCACTCATAGATCCAATGAGATCCACCACTTCCTTCGGGAGCTTCCTGGAATGGGTTCCTGAGGCCCTCAGCCAGTGTGCAGTTGCTCCCCATTGGCCATATCACAGGGCAGAACCAGCTTTCTGGAAAAGATCAAGTGTAGCCTTTCCATGGGAGGAACAAGGAGGGTCCCAAAGCCGCCACCGGAGGTAAATTCCCCTTGTGCAATGCAAAACTGAAAATACCGTAAGTAAGAGAGGGTCTCTAGAAGGCAGAGCGTAGACAAGGAAGGTGCTTCAGTCAGCCTAGACACCAGGTATGTCTCCTCTCTTCCTCTCTGTAGACTCTCCTGGGCCAGGGCCCTGGAGGTCACTTACCAGATGCGGTCTGGAGCCACGCCGTTATTCCCGTCTCTAACATCTGTTGAGTGTTCTATCTATGGCTACAGTTTAAGAAATCCCTCCCTACAAAGTGGGCATTGCTATTTCTATTTCATAAATGAGGAAAGCATTGCTCAAGGAGAGTGGATACCTTGCTTACATTGAGACAGGAAGAAAAGGGGTGAGATCAAGATGCAAACCCAGGTCATTGGGGTACACAGCTGGTGTTCTTTCTACCTCCCAGTCACCATGAAGAACAAAGATTTACCAACTCTAGGCATTAGGGTCAGAAACTGTGGTCTAAAGATGGGGCATGGGGGTGGGGAGGCCACTTATGTAAGCAGGATTCAACAGCCCTGGCTGGCAGGGGAGGCCTCTAAGCCCACTCCACCAGGGCAGATAGACAGGGAAGTAGTATTAGATGTCAGGGGCTGACATGGGCACCAGAACTCAGTGAGGGCGAGACTATGGGTCCTCCCATCTGCCTGAGCCTTGGTCCCAGGAGGGCCTCACTCTCCAGTTCTCCAGCACTGAAGTACTGGAATGCTTTGCTCACTCACAACATTCAGCAAGGCTCTTTTCTTTTTCTTTCTTTCTTTTTTTTTTTTGAAAGGTGTCACATATTTATTACTGAATCCAGCCAACCAATGCATTCATAACAGATTCAGAGAGGAAATTATGCTCAAAATTCTCCAGATAGCGGTGACATCTTCAGCTTGATTTGGTAACACGATTGTGACCTTCAGATAGCATAAGTATGTGTGCCATCTAGACCCAGCCTGGTTCTTCTCCAATGTCTCCTTTTGGAGTTGTACCTGATTTTATTACCAGTTTTCATCCGAATCCACTGGGGAATGGGACGATCTTGCTTTTGTTTCTTGGCCAGCAATTGCTTAGTTCTGTAAGTCTTGTGAGAAGACATGGCCGAAGTGAAGAAAAGCACACACCACGATGGCGGAGAAAGGAAGAGAGAAGGCTCTTTTCTTTTTCAAAGCCTCAGGAGGCTTCTTAGAGCTGAGTGTCCTCTTAAAAAAGTGTATCTGCAAAGCCACAGTCATTCCTCAAAGCTTCCCTGGGAGTCAGAGGTAGAGAGTAAAAGTGTTCCCTACAGATTCCCTCAGGAGCTCTTCATTAGATCAGTAAATCCTTACATTAGTATAAAGCTCATGGCTTTACAAACTGCTTTCATATCCACAGTCCTATTAGATTCTCAGAACCAAGCTGGTAAGGACTGGCCAGCATTTTATTGATGTGTGTCACTGTTGGTAGCAGACGAAGATGCAGCTCTCCTGACGTTTCGGCTGATGTCTTTTCCACCGGCAAGGCTCTCTCTTCAGTTGGAATCAGAATTGGGGTGGGGAAGCTACCCCATGATAAAAGTCCCCTGGAGATAATGAGGAAGAGCTTGGCACAGTCCCAGATTCTGCCTTGGCCTGCAGGCTCTCCCTGACTTGAAGGAGGATTCGGCATCCCAGATGAGGACAAAAGTGGGTAGTATGGCCAGGTGGGACCTACCATCACCAGAATTGAGTCAAAGAGTATATAAATGTCATTGTCATAAAAATCCAACCACTCATGGCCGGGAGTGGTGGCTCATGCCTGTAATCCCAGCACTTTGGGAGGCTGAATGGGCAGATCACAAGGCCAGGAGTTTGAGAACAGCCTGGCCAACATGATGAAACCCTGTCTCTACCAAAAATACAAAAGTTAGCCAGGTGTGTTGGCATGCACCTATAGTCCCAGCTACTCGGGAGGCTGAGGCACGAGAATCACTTGAACCAAGGAGATGGAGGTTGCCGTGAGCCGAGATCGTATCACTGTACTCCAGCCTGGGTGACAGAGTAAGGCTCTGTCTCAAAAAAAAAAAAAAAAAAAAAGGAAAATCCAACAACTCTTCTAGACCCTGTTGGTTACAATATTCTTCATATTTTTCTGTAACACCATTTTCAATCTTGCAGAGTCATGGTAGGTTGGAGCTTAGAGATCTGAGTTCTGGAAAGGGACAGTGACTTACCCAAGGTCACACAGATACTTAAGGCAGAGCTGAGATTCAAACCCAGGCTCCTAACTGGATCACTGCATCCATATGATTCATGGTGGAAGCTCTGAAGAGCCTGGAGGGTGTCCAGAGCCGTGACGATGTCACCTTTTCCCAAAGGAGGTCTCTGTGTAGCCCCTGGAGAAGGAGCAGGCTGGACTCCCTGGGGGTGGGTTGGGGAAAGGAGGGAGGGCAACAAGTCCCTGCTGCCTTTGAAGCTACTTCCTGCTGTTAATTTTCTGATGATCATTTCCATCTCCTCCTTCCCTCCCTCTTTCTTCCCACCCACATTCACAGTGGACCAGATTGCAGAGAATATACAGCACTTTCCCCTGTCAGCCACCCTGTCACGGGGCGTGGCATGGGGAGAAGAGGAACGGGCATTTGCAGAGTTCCCGCTAGGTACCAGGTGCTGTACTGAATCCTGCATCTCCATGAGACCATCTCCCTTCCACAGACAGCTGGGCACAGCAGGGGAAGCCCCAAATACTCATTCACTTTTCTTCGTGAAACAATCTTCTCTCTAACAAAAAAAAAATCCAGGATCCGAATAGAGTTCTCCTCACAGTTTTTCACTTCTCCCCTCTCCTGGTTAGGCTAAGATGTGCCAGTCAGGTTAGAATGGGGACAGGTAGCCAGGGCACAAGGCTGGCCTCCGGGTTCCTGCCACCTGTGGACCCCTAGACAGCACTATCCTAGGCCTCCCCAGATCTGGGACACTGTGCGCACGGACACCTGTGAATATGGCAGGACCAGGGAGACAGAGAGTTTGATTCTCCCTGGCCACCAGCATCTGGGATTGGGAGCTCATGAGGCAGTCCTCAAACTAGGGACAGCTGTGACACCAGGGTAGGGGCCCATTCTGGCCTTTTCACCCCGCTTCAGACAGGGCTCCCTTAATTCCAGCCCTGATCCTCCCAGCTTTCATGCCCAGTGCCCGAAGTGGGCAGAGAACCTCCAGTAGTCCTGGGGGCAGTGCCAGACCCCAGGGAGTCTTTTCTAAAAGATGTTGGTCTCAGCGGTGGCTTCCCCATCCGCTGGCTCCAAGTCCCTTGGTGACTGTTCAGGTCTGGGTTTCCCACTGAGGGTTAGGCTGAGGCTGAGGCTGAGGGTGGCGGGGCAGCTGGAGCGGGTCAGCAGCGTGGTGTGGCGGCTCGAGAGGCTGCCGTTGGAGAGCCGCCTGCACATCCGGGGCTGGGGACCCCGACAGCAGGCAAGGTGACGCAGGGGCCACGGTAACAGGTGGCTGTTGAAGCCCATGTAGATCCAGGGGTTACAGCAGCTGCTGAGGTTGCCCAAAAGCATGGAGATGGTGGAAGCCGCATTGGTGGAATCTACCAAGAGAGAAGCACAAGAGGCCTGAGAATGATAGCTCGAAGGGACCTGCGAGAGCATCCAGGCGCCACAGAGGAGGAACGGATGAGGAAACTGAGTCCTACAGAGGAAAAGGGAGTCACTCAGGGTCCTCTAATTAGACAGACACACAGCCGAGACTTGACCCCGGGACTCCTGGCTCCAGAGTCTTACTATGCTGATTTTGTTTGCTTTTGTTGTATAACCGCAGGGTGAAGGTAGGAGCTGAGGTTTGCTTCAAGTTTAACTGACAAGAAGGAACATTGTCAGGGATAGGATCAGCCTGGATAGGAGAAACTGACTTTGTTCCAAAAGCTAGACCTTGAGTCCCCTAATGGATGTAGACACAGAATGAGACAACGTCTGTGAAACAGGCAGAAAAAATAACCAAGCTCAAGCCCTTCCATCTCCATCTCCACTAAACATCGCAGATCATGGATTCACACGGCCCTCTGGACTCTGTCCCCCTCTATCCCTAGGGAGCAGGCCCACTCATTCTATATTCAGTCATTGAGTGTGTGGGCACCAGCCTTAAGCTGGGGACCTGGTGGGGCAATCAGTGGAGCCTGACTGCCCTGCAGACACCCATGCCACCATGGCCACCTGCGGCAGATCGGGCAGCTTCTATGCACTGGGCCTCCAAGCATCCCTCTCCAGACCAGAACATGTTCTTAGATTGTGCCCAAGGAATGTTGGGCAGCCAAAATGTGAGGATGCCAAGGCTGATAAGATTCCTTCCAGACAAAATATTCTTTCTGAAGACTAAATGAGACCCTCATGCCAACAGGAAAGCTGCAGGGATGAGCCATGGCCTCCTGCTAGGTCTGCCGTGGTTACAGCCGTGGCATAGGTGCTGTGCTGAGTCATTTTGCTCTTCAGTGGAGGTTGTAGAATCATTGAAAGCAATTTCAGAGCTGGAAGGAACCTTAGAAGTAAGCTTTCTAGTTTTTATAGCACAGTTAATAAGAGCTGCAACTCGAACCCAGGTCTTTCCGCTCTAAGGTAGAGATCCTACACCCCACCAGAGCTTCAACCAGCAAAATAAAAGGTAAAGCTCAAGTGTCTACTCTGGAAAGCACTGGGAACGCTTCAGATACACTGGATCCTTGTGCACGTGTCCCGGGGTGTGCTCATGGGTGTGGCAAATCATGGCTCAGGAGAAGGGAAGACACAGGGTGAGAACATTTGATAGAGGGCATGAGTCATAGGGGTGGGAAGCTGAAGGTATCTGGGCCTGCAGGGACTGGTTCAGGGAACAGCAGTGAAGGCAGTGGAAAGCGCCTGGAAGTGTGGGAGGGATGATCAGGTTTGGATGTTGGCCGGGCGCAGGGGCCCATGCCTGTAATCCCAGCACTTTGGAAGGCCAAGGTGGGTGGATCACCTGAGGTCATGAGTTTGAGACCAGCCTGGCCAATATGTTGAAACCCTGTCTGTAATAAAAATACAAAAAATTAGCCGGGCATGGTGATGTGTACTTGTAATCCCAGCTGCTCGGGAGGCTGAAGCAGGAGAATCACTTGAACCCAGGAGGCAGAGGTTGCGGTGAGCCGAGATCACACCATTACACTCCAGCCTGGGTGACAAGAGCAAGACTTTGTTTCAAGGTGAGAAAAAAAAGGCGAGAAAGAAAGAGATATGGTTTGGATGTTTGTGCCCTCCAAATCTCATGTTGAAGTGTAATCCCTGTTGTTGGAGGTGGGCCTGATGGGAGGTGAATGGATCACAGGGGTGGATCCCTCGTTGATGGCCTCATGGCATTTCTTTGGTAGTAAGTGAGTTCTCGCTCAGTTAGTTCGCATAAGATCTGGTTGTTTGAAAGAGTCTGGGACCTCTCCCGTCTCTCTCCTGCCCTCTCTGCCATGTGATACACTGGCTTCCTCCTTCACCTTCTGCCATGATTGGAAGCTTCCTGAGGCCCTCGCTAGAAGATGCTAGCCCTATGCTTCTTTTTTATTTTCTTTTTGAGACAGGGTCTCATTCTGACCCTCAGGCTGGAGTGCAGTGTGTGATTATGGCTCACTGCAGCCCTGACCTCCTGTGCTCAAGCAATCCTCCTACCTCAGCCTCCTAAGTAGATGGGACCACAGGGGTGAACCAGTGCACCACCACACCTGGCTAATTTTTTTTTATGTTTAGTAGAGATGAGGTCTCACTGTGTTTCCCAGGCTGGTTTTGAACTCCTGGAATCAGTTGATCTTCCTGCCTCAGCCACCCAAAGTGCTGGGATTACAGGCATGAGCTGCCACACCCAGCCTGGCAATGTGCTACTTGTACAGCCTCCAGAACCATAAGCCAAAATACACCTCTTTTCTTTATAAATTTCTCAGTCTCTTGGCCAGGGGTGGTGGCTCATGCCTATAGTCCCAGCACTTTGGGAGACCTAGGCGGGCAGATCACCTGAGGTCAGGAGTTTGAGACTAGCCTGACCAACATGGTGAAACCTTGTCTCTGCTAAAAATACAAAATTAGTGGGGTGTGCTGGGTGCATGCCTGTAATCCCAGCTACTCAGGAGGCTGAGGCAGGAGACTTGCTTGCTCCCGGGAGGCAGAGGTTGTGGTGAGCCAAGATCACACCATTGCACTCCAGCTTTGGCAATAAGAGTGATACTCCGTCTCAAAAAAAAAAAAAAAAAAGAAAAAAAGAAAAAAAAATTCACAGTCTCAGGTATATCTTTATAGCAGTGAAAATGGACTAACACAAGGGACAAGCCTCAAAAACAAACTCAGCCTCCTTCCGTTTTGCCTGAGTTCCAGCCTGCTCCCTAGTTAATGTGTAACTACAAGCTGCAGAAGATTTGGGAAGTGGCTTTGGCTGAGGGGACAGTATTCATCCTGTCTGCTCTGTTGACGCACATTTAGTGTCCAGATTAAGCCAGAGACAAAGGAGTTCCACAGGTTCCTTGATTTAGGAAGTGCCTGTTTGGTTTGGTTCATTTGAGCCAGGCCTTGGTAGGGGCTGGAGATGTGCCACAGAGGAGGTGCCACAGGGAGGTGCCAGAGTCAATGGAGGCTGCACTTCCCAGCCCTTGAGGGTAGATCTACCACACCCAGTCCAGGCCTCCATTGCTTCCTGCCAGAAACTCAGATGATGGTCGGGGACAGGGGCAGGGACAAGGAAACAGGGAGGCTCTGACCAAAGACTTGGGACCAGGGGCCAGGAGGCCAGCGTGCAGTGGAAGGGAAGTGGGTATACTGGAAAGCAAATTTAAAGTAATGAATTTCTGCCCCAAGGACTTTCATTTCTCTGGGAGCTCACTGACTATAAGATAACCCTTTGGGACAACCCACTGTCCCATGCGTTTCTTGCCCAGAGATGCCCTTGGTAAGTGGCGAATCACTCTATGCAAGTGAGGGCTGAGGTGTAGAGGGACAGGGTGACGATGATGGTGCACACCGCAGGCAAGCAGAAACGTCTACACTGGCTGAGTGACAGGAGTGCCATCTTCTTCTCAATAAAAGGACAGATGACCAGCTCATCCCTGGTGCCACTGGCTAAGCCACAGTGTTGGGAATAAAGCTACGACCTGGATAAAGCTTGGCCATAAAGACCTCAATTCAAGCTTGAGCTCTATCTCTCACTAGCAGTGGCATTTTGGACCAGTTATCTTACCTCTCTGAGTCTCAAGTGACTCAAATGTAAAATACAGAAGAGGGCCACGCCTCAGCAGCAGGAGGGCTGAATGTGCCTGTCCCTAGGAAACCCTCCTTCCTTCTATTCTGTGCTTGGCAAGAGCAGGGAGGTCCCTACAGTTGGTTAGAATTAATATGCTCATTGCTTAAAGGATAATCTGCAAATAGTCTTCTGCCCAGACTGATGTCAGAAGGGCGACAAAGAAGGGATACTCTGGAAGTTTGGTATTACTTTTGCATTTCTCTTGCGTGGTTGTGTTCAATTCATGAATGGCTCTCCCTATTTCATCTCTCCACAAAAGCAAAGCGTTTGGCTTGAGCATGTCCTGGGATGAGCAAACTGAGATTAGAAACAACTAGACAAAGGAAGGGGACAACTTCCTTGGGGCAGGTGGAAATTGGTAGCCTGAGACTGCTGGTTAGTGAACTCTCAGGAAGCTTCCAGAAGAACCTGTGCACAGGACCTGCCTAGGACACTTGTGGGCTGTACCCACTATACGTCCTGAGCTGTGCACACTATGAAATGCACTGCAGGGCACAATCACCCCTCTTCAGAGTCACCCAGACAAGTCAGCATACACTTGTCCCCGTGCCCCACTCCTGCTTAGGGGAGCAGAAGCAGCTGTTCTGAATACTGCTCTCTCACACTTAGGCTGCCCAGACACAGCCCCGGCCTTCCTGAGAACAACGTCCAGACCATCAGCCACTGCCTAAAGCTCAGGAGGCCGCTGTCTACCACATCCCAGAAAAATGATGAGAGCCAGGCCTCCTGTGTGCCAACCGGAGCACAGTCCTCTTAGAGGTGCCCATTTTGTTTTTCATGCTGAAGAAAGATCTCCCTCCTTTTAGAACCACTCTTGGGATCAGGGTTATTTTATGGGGTTGAGGAAAAAGACAAGGAGACAGAAGACCTGGGCTTTATTCTTCACTTTGTCACTCCCTATCTGTGAGGCCTGGGGCAAATCATGATTCTGAGGCAGGAGAATAGTAGAGGGAATCGGAGGCTGGATAAAGGGTGGAATGAGTAGGAACAGAAGCAGGATAAAGAGGAGGGTGCAGAAGTTGAGCCAAAACAAAAGTTACATGAAGTAAGTCAAGAACCCCATGGTTGGCTGGATCCAGACCAAACCAGTAAGGGGCAGCTCCTCAGAGACGGGCATGTGTGCTACAGAAAGAGTATCTCTAAAATGACCCCTTACGAGAATGCGCTCATTAAAGCTCATGCATAGGTACTCATAGCATGCATGTACTTAAAATGATGAGATGCAGGCCACGCGCAAGTGCACAAGGGCCAACGTAACTAAGCAACCCACCTACCCAACAAAAGGCAGACACCGGCTAAAAGATTAGGCAGCTGGGCGAAGAGAAAAGGAACATATAAAAAGATCCAAAGTACGGCAAACTGATGCCAATCTCATTTCACAGCGGTCAGCTCACCGCCCCCCCCCCCCCGAGTGTCACTGTGCTTAATAAACTTTTGCTGCTTCATTATCTGTGTTTGTCACATCCGATTCTTTGTTTGTGGCACCAAGATCGTGGGACTTCAACACATGAGCCAGTAACAGTTCCTCTCTGAGCCTCTGTTTCCTCACTAGTAACATGAAGAGGATGAGCTGGAAATTTTAGAGTTTTCATGTGCCAACTCTAACTGGAAGTGTCTGTTGAGAAGGAGCTCAAAGTCACGTCCAGGTACAGGAGGGAAGAGGCTGAGAGAGCAAGTTCATGGGCCACAAATTGCTATCATTCTATGGTTTTAAATCCCATCTAGCAAACTGGTAGTTGGTGGCCAAATGTGCTAATGGTCATATTTCACTGGTACCGCAGAGCATTTTTAAATTATTAGTTACGAAAATTTTTAAAGCTGGAAATTTCACGTAAAAGATACTGACATGGCATTGGTAGGCTGGATGGAAGTCATAACTGCCTCTTTTCATGTGGAGCAGGCACCATCTTTCTTAATTGCCCCACTAGTTTGTCACCTGCCTGGCCCTGGGAGACATTGTAACCTTGCCCTAATCCCCCATCCTCTCTTTCTGCTTTCTCCCACCTCACTGACCCCACACAGACCCCACACTTGCCTTCATGAGAGGCATTCTCGTCCCACACGGACCACATCTGGACACTGAAGAAGGGAGCCCAGCAAGCGACGTAGGCCAGCACGATGACAAAGGTCATCTTCACTGTTCGGATCTTGGCCCGTGAGATGGTGCTGATGCTGCTGACCCGGGATGGCAGCCCCCGAGTGGCGGCAACTAGGGCAGAAGGTGAGCGTCTCCAGCTCCCTCCTCCCACCCGCCAGGCCTGTGTCTTGACTTTGAGGTTTTTCCAGATCTCACGGCAGATGAGGCTGTAGCAGGCCGTGAGTATGGTCACTGGCAGGACGAAGATGGCCAGGGTGGTCCAGGTGAGGTAGACCCGTGGCCCCCAAGGGAAGCGGAAGTCTGCCCAGCAGTCCAGCACCCCTGAGCCCTGGCTCACCTCCTTCAGTGAAAAAATGAAGACCTGAGGGAGGCTGAGGATGGCGGCCAGCAGCCAGGGAGCAGCGATGAGCGGATAGGTGGACTGGCCGGGCTGCTGGAGGCTGCGCAGGGGGTGACAGACAGCCAGGTAGCGGTCCAGCGTCATGGCCAGCAGCATGTAGGTGGAGGCGAACATGCTGAGCACCTGCAGATACTTGACAGCTCGGCACAGGAGGTCGGGGCCCTGGAAGCGGAAGGTGATGTCCCACAGCAGCTGGGGCAGGACCTGGAAGAGCGCCACGGCCAGGTCTGTCAGGGCTAGGTGTAGCACGAACAGGTGCATGCGGGAGCGCTTGCGGCCCAGCTGGCCCAGGGCTAGCAGCACAGCCAGGTTGCCCCCGGTGGCCAGCACCAGGACAGTGGCCAGGACTCCGATCTCCACCTTGGCCACCTCCTCATCCCGGCCCAGCCAGGGTGTTGTGGCATTGGGGGCAGAGAGGGTGCCCCCAGGGGTGGGGATGGCATCCCGCAGAGGCCCAGAATCCATGGGCAAGGTTTGCTGGGAGGGAAGGATGGAGGGATTGGCATCCCGCAGAGGCCTGGAATCCATGGGCAAGGTTTGCTGGGAGGGAAGGATGGAGGGAGGGTGTGGATGCAAGTGGAGAGGTTTGATGGATAAAATGGAGTGTCGAGGAAAAGGTTGAAGGTGGAGAGAAAGAGAAGTGTGAGAACGACAGGGAGAAGGCTTGCAAATAGGTGGAAATCGTTCAGCGGACAGGGATAGAGAGTAGGAGGGAGGGTGAGATAGGAAGGAGGAAATGTGGCTGGGATCGCCAATCCCAGTGTGGAGAGGGGACTGTGGAGAGGGGACCCAGGAGAGGGAGGAGGGGGTCAAGGAGATGCAGAATCACGACCAGAAGAATCAGGGAGGCTGTGCAGAGTGAGGCTTCTGCAAGGGAAAGAAGGCTGGGGAGCTGCTACCAATCTCAAATCCACCTCAAATTCACTTTCTCCAGACTTTTCTGGAAGCCGAGAGCGGAAGCCCTTCAACCTGCTTGGAGGCGGGCGCGGTCCGCGGCCGTCGGTGTCGCGCTCAGGGCTGGAAGCCCCCGCCAAGCCTGCGCGCTCTGCCGGGTGAGCAGCGGCGGGAGCGCAGCGGCGTGGCCCGGGCGGGTTTTATGGGCTCCCAGGCCGAGCCCAGAGGCCGGGCTCGCCAGTTGGCTCCTGCAGAGGAGGGCGGAGTGAAGCTCGCAAATCTCCCACCCGGCGGGAGGACCCAGAGGCCGGCTGCTGGAGGGTGGGGGGGCCAGAGGGGACGGCGGACGAGGGACAGGGAGCGAGAGAAGCAGGCGACGCAGGCCAGCGCCCAGAAGCCGGCAGGACTGACTGACCCGCAAGCAGGCAGATAAGCTCCTCTGCGCACTCACCCTGGAACTCTCGGGCCGTCTCTCGACAGGTGCATCCCCGGGAGGTGGTGAGAGGTGGTCACTCCTCCCACCCACGGGGGAGACACTCAGGCTGGCGGCTCTGTTGTCGCGCCCCCTTCCAGCTGGCTAGCCGATGCAGGATCCACAATCTTCAGGGGTGGCCAGGTGGGCGAGGCGGCATCCCTGATGGACAGTCACCTGGGAGTGACGTCTGACCGTAGACCCTGTTGAGGCACTGCTAGGCATAGGGAGAGGAAGAGAAAGTGAGATTCGTGGAGGTGGGGAGGGGGGCGGAAGCTAGACCTGGGAGCCCTGGTGCGCTGGACGGGTGGGGACAGCGGGAGAAATTCCCGGTATTTGCATCCTCAAGGGACGTCTTAACTTCTGGCCTGTGTGCTTTTCCTGCCTTAGGTGCTTCCAGTATCCTAAACGCAGTTAACCACTCTGCGAGGTAGAAAACAGGCCCAGAGAAGTTCAAGAACTTGCTTTAAAAGATTACTGAACGAGTAAGCAGCAGAGGCCGGTCTAGAACCAGCCCCAGGTGCCATTCTGAGAGCACAGCAGCAGCACTTACACCTAACGGGCTCGGCTGCATTCTGTGTGAGAGGCACTGGTGCTGAGGATTAAAATGAAAACAAAACACCATCCAGTCCAGAGGCAGCTTACAGCTCAGTAGAGAAGGTATTGTGTGGTATTGGCTGTGAAATTCGCTTTATCTTCAGTACGCCAGATGGACTATTGGGACTCCCCCTAGAGCAGATTAGAAGTTAGGAGTGACATGGCCGGCCGCAGTGCTGACGCCTGTAATCCCTGCACTTTGGGAGGCCAAAGTGGGTGGATCATCTGAGGTCAGGAGTTGGAGACCAGCCTGGCCAACATGGTGAAACCCCATCTCTACTAAAAATACAAACATCAGAGGGGCATGGTGACACGTGCCTGTAATCCTAGCTACTGGGGAGGCTGAGGGAGGAGAATCACTTGAACCTGGGAGGTGGAGGCTGCAGTGAGCCGAGATCATGCCATTGCCCTCCAGCCTGGGAGACAAGAGCGAAACTCTAAGATAAAAAAAGAAAAAAAGAAAAAAAGAAGACATTAGGAGTGACAATAGCACGGTCCCAGACTCTCAGAACCGGCAGGGTGTGACAGAAGGGAGGTCCTTTTGTGCTGCCTTTTAACCAGACTCCCCTTTGTAGTATTAGCAGATATCCAATTAGCATACTTCTTGAAGGTTCCTTCTCCTCAACAGCCTACAAATTCAGCTCCTTCGTTCCATCCCGTGGCCACTTACCATTTAGCTGCCTAAAATAAGGTAGCATGCTCCTTTTGTGCTTTGGAGCCGAATCTTCCACCTTCCCAAGGATTTTGCTCTTTATGAGTGATTTTCAATCTCTCTACCAGATCATTCCCACCCATTTGCAAATAAGCTCCAGTAACGTTCATTTAAAAAGAAAATTATAACTCTTCTCAGCCACTATACTCCCACTTCCAGCTGTTACAATCCCTTCCATTTCACGGCAGAACTTCTCAAAAGGGCTGTCTATGCTCGTCCCCATTCTCTTATTCCCAATAAATGATACATTGTACTATTCTGGAAATTGCTTTTTAAATTCTACATTATGGCCAGGTGTGGTTGCTCATGCCTGTAATCCCAGCACTTTGGGAGGCCAAGGTGGGTGGATCACCTGAGGTCAGGGGTTCAAGACCAGCCCGGCCAACATGGCAAAAACCTGTCTCTACTAAAAATACAGAAATTAGCTGCTCGGGAGGCTGAGGCAGAAGAATCTCTGGAACCCAGGAGGTGGAGGTTGCAGTGAGCTGAGATGGAGCCATTGCACTCTAGCCTGGGCTACAAGAACAAAACTTCGTCTCCATAAATAAATAAACACATAAATTCTACATTATTTTTGAGATCTGTCTATGCCGATACATAGGCTAGCTCTAGTTCATTTATTTTTAACTACTGCATAGTATTAAGCATGTGGATACAGCACGTTTTGTTACCAGAAATTTATCTAACTTTTATAATTTATTTTCAGCTTTTCCTCCTGCTTATTTTTATTTTAAAATGCTACAGTGAATGTTCTCATATGCCTCTTTGTGTTCATGTGTCAGAATTTCTCCCAGGTATGTATCTAAAAGTATATGCTGAGTATAAGTACTGTTGTGTTACATAATGTATGAGTTTTCAACTAATAAGGACCATACCCTGAATTTTATCTCAGATTAGTTGTACTAAATTAGTTGTCCAACCAGCTACATTTTAGTTTCCCAACATCTTCACATTCAGACTTTTAAATTTCTATCAGTCTGATAGGTGTAAAATAGCATCTCGTTTTGCTTTCTTTCTCTGATTACTAAGTATTTTGAGGATCTCTCCCTTTATTTATTCACTGTTTGGATTTTCTCTTCTGTGAATTATTTATATCTTCTGCTTAGCTTTTTATTAGGTTGTTTTTCTTATCAAATTGTAGGACCCCTATATATTCTGATATGAATTTTATATATTCTATATGATATATATGTTGAAAATATCTTCTCTAATCTGTCACTATCTTTTTACTTTGGATGGGGCCATTTGTTACACAGAAAATTTAAGTTATAATGCAATCAATACTTCCTTTTATTATTTCAACTTTTTGTCTCTTGTGTTCTGTACCTTGAGAATAGAAATATTTCCCTTTGTATTTTCTTCTAAAAATTTTAACTTTTATTTTTCATATTTAGAGATTTAACCCATCTGGAATCTATTTTTGTGTTATGTGTGGAGTAAGAATGTAACTTCATTTTTTCCCCCACATGGCAAACCAATTACTCCATTTATCGAATTATCCATCATTTCTCAACTATCATCTGTATAATATATTATTTCAAATTTTATATGAGGCTATTTCTGGAATATTTAGTCTATTCTATTAATTTATTTTTCTATCCCTGTCCCAGTATTTCACTATTTTAGGTACAACAGCTTTCCAATGAGCCTTAATACTTGGTAAAAATATGCCTCCTTTGTTCTTATTTTTAAAATGCTTCTCACAATTTTGAAATGTTGAGACTTGGTATCAGTTTATCGAGTTCCCAAAAAGCTCTGTTGTTGAGCTTTTGGTTCGAGGCATTGAACTTTAGAGATTAATCTGGAAGATAATTGATATATTTATTATTTCATTCAAGTCTATTCTTACATCCTTCAATAATGTTTTATAATTTCCTTTATAAACGTTTTCTCATCTTTTGATAGATTTATTTCTGTGAACCTTACAGTTTCTGTTGCCATTGTATATATACTTTTGTACTGTCACATTTTCTAGTTCCTGTCGGTTATTGTCAGTATATGGGAACAATGTGGATTTTTGTGTCTTGCTTTTCTATCCAGCAGTTTTCCTGCAGTTTGTAAGTAATTTTGGATTATCTATATACATGCAATATTGTCTGCAAACAACAGTCTTTTTTTCTCCCAGTCTATTTAGCTCTTCTTTTTCGTGTCTTATTGTGAAGGCTAAGACTCCAGTACCATGTCAAAGAGCACGCATCATCGCTGTTTCTACCTTTAATGAGAATGCATGTAAACTTTCACCATTATGTATTATATTTATGCTAGGTCCTCTTTGCTTTTTAATTTTTAAAATTACTTATTTTTACACACACATAAAGATTCAAATGATTCTACAGTAGTTGTTATGAGAAAAAGTAATTCCCCCATACTACTACTATTTTTCAATTTCCTATTTTTCATTTTCTTCCCTTTTTTAATTTTTTTAACTAAAAAAAAAACTGTAACCATACATAAAAGCAGAGAGAATAGCATGAGGAAACCCCATGCTTCCATCATCCAGCTTTAACAATTACCAACAGGTAGCCAATCTGTTTCATCTAAATCTTTATCCATTTCCTTCCATCCTAAGATTATTTGGAAGCAAATGTCAGATATCATATCATTTTATCTGTAAGTATTTCATATATGTATTTCCAAAGGATAAGGATTCTTAAATATAACAACACCTTACCATCTTTGTATTAGTCAGTGTTCTCCAGAGAAACAGAACCCAAAGGAGATTGTGTGTATGCTGTGTGAGTGTGTGTGTGTGTGTGTGTGTGTGTGTATCGAGAGAGAGAAAAGGAGAGAGGGAGAGAGAGAGAAGACTTATTATAAGGAATTAGCTACATGATTTATAGAGGCTGAGACATCCCAAAATCTACAGTTGGCAAGCTGGACACCAAGGACAGACAAAGTATAGTTCCAGTCTGAGTCTGAAAGCCTGAGAACCAGGAGAGCTGATGGTGTCAGTTCCTGTATGAAAGCCAGCAGGCTTGAGATTCAAGAAGAGCAGATTTTCCAACTGGAGTTTCAAGTCAGGAAAACAACAATTTCCCAGTGTAAGCAGTAAGGCACAAAGAGTTCCCTTTTATTCATGGGAGGATCTGCCTGTTTGTTCTATTCGGGCCTTTACTGATGGGATGAGGCCCACCCACATCAAGAAGAGCAATCTGCCTTATTCAGTTTATTGATTTAACTGTTAACCTCATCCAAAAGCACACCCAGAATAATGTTTAACAAACATACCCAGAATAGTGTTTGACCAAATATCTGGGCCCCCCATGGCCCACTCAAGTTGATACATAAAATTAACCATCACAATCTCTAAAACTATTAATAATTCACTAACATTATCACATATTTTGTCATTGTTCATTATTTCTTAATTGCCTAAAAACAATGTTTTATTGTCTTTAAATTTTTAGTGGTTTATTTGTTTGAATCCAGATTCAAATAAGGTTCATGCATTGGCATGGTTTAATGTGTCTCCTAGGTCTACGACTTGTAGATTACACTTCCTTCACTTTGCATGCTTTGTTCCTTGCAGTGTTGTTGTTGAAGAAACCAGATTGTTTTGTAGAATTTCCCACAATGTGTGTTTTCAAAATTGCATCCCTTTGAAGTTGTTTAACAAGTTTCTTTGTTTGCTGATGCCTGTTTGCAGATGGAAATAGATGCTCAGCAAGGCAAAGAAACATTTAAAAATTAGCACTGAGACAAAGGATCTTTCAGCAACACAAATTTTACTTCCTGGACTGCAGGAAGGGTACCCTCGCTAGCCATTGTGCCGGGAGAGAACAAAGGAAAACAGACAAAACTATCCCTTACACATTTGGGGTTGTCCTTACTGCTGTGTCTGATCTCCATTGGCTGGAGCCAGACCTCACAATTTAAACTAAAACCCTATTGGCTAATAACTTAAAACTTTTTTAAACAGGTAAAAGCAATGGAGAGCTGGGACATGCCTGTGAACACGTTCAGCACAGATACTTTGGTTAAAGTACCGGGACATAGAATGTACCACATGCCTGTAAGCACGGCATGTCTAACAGCTGCATAGGCTAGGGCTTAACAAAGAGTTATTAGCACACTTATGATTTATTCGTTAACAAAAAAGGAAACTTTAAAAAGGAACTTTTCTACTTCTCACATTCTGGTTAGATTTTTTTTTTTTTTTTTTAGCAAGAGTACTTCATAGGTGTTATTGGGTACAACCATCAGGGATATGTAATGTGTGATTGTCTCTCTTTTTGTGAAGTTATCAGCCACTGTCAATTATTGCACAGATCCAATAATTCATCAGCATTGCAAAATGATCATATTCTATTATTCCTTCCTTGTCAATTAGTTTAAAAAATTCTGTAAAGAGAATCTTCTCTCATCAACTGTTTGGTTATCCTTAGGCATAGTCTGTGCAGAAAAGACAGAATAAATGCTTATTTTTCCATTATTAATAGCTTTCAAGATAATAAATTTGTTTTCTGGAATTCTTCAAATCATGGATTTAAACATATTTTATATGTTTGAGTCACTTATAGTTATTACTTTGATGCTCCAATTGTCCCATCTTTATCAAATGGAGATGATTTATGTTGGTACCTTAGTCTTTTTGTGTTTTTGTTTATCAATGAATATTTTAACATTTTAATGTATATATATATATTTTTTTTTTTCTCTTTTCCTTTTTTTTGAGACAGTCATGCTCTGTTGCCCAGGCTGGAGTGCACTGGCATGATCTTGGCTCACTGCAACCTCCACCTCCTGAGTTCAAGCGATTCTCCTGCCTCAGCCTCCCGAGTAGCTGGGATTACAGGTGCCCACCATGCCTAGCTAATTTTTGTATTTTTAGTAGGGACAGGGTTTCACCGTGTTGGCCAGGTTGGTCTCAAACTCCTGATCTCAAGTTATCTGCCCATCTCAGCCCCCGCAAAGTGCTGGGATTACAGGCATCAGGAAACAATTCAATGCACCATAAAACTCACCCTTTTAAAATGTACAGTTCAATGTTTTTCAGTATATTCAAAAAGTTGTGCAACTATCACCATCATCTAATTGCAGAATAATTGCCTCACTCAAAAAAAACCCACATACCCATTAGCAGTCACTACCCATTTCTCTTCCCACTCCCAGTTTCTGACAACCACCAATCTACTTTCTGTCTCTACAGATTTTTCTGTTGCAGGCATTTCATGCAAATAGAATCATATAATATGTGGCCTTTTGTGACTTGCTTCTTTCACTTAACACTATGTTTTCAAGGTTCATCCATATTTTAACAAGCAGCAGTACTTCCTTTCTATAGATAAATAATATTCCCTTGTATAGATATGCCACATCTTGTTTATTTTCTATCAGTCAATGGACATTTGGGTTGTTTCCACTTTGGGCATACTACAAATAATTCAGCAAATGAACATTCATGTACAAGTTTTCGTGTAGACATACATTGTTAATTTGGGGGGTATATACCTAGGAATGGAATTGCTGGGGGTTATGTGGTAACTCTGTTCATGTTTTTGAGGAACTGCCAAACTTTTTCAAAATTGACTGTATCATTTTATCCTGAGTGCTTTTTTTTAAATAAAGTCTTAGTATCATTTGATAGCTCTGTTGCTTTCTGCCGTGGCAAGACATTTTTGGTGTAAGTAGCGTACTGTACATTTTGCAAATTCTTTTTTTCATTTAATATATCCTGTAGATCATTTCATGGGAAAATTCAGAGATGTTCCTCTTTCCTTATTGCAATTTTTTAAATACTCCAGTGTATGGAAGTACCATACTTTATTCAGCCGGTCACCTTTGATAGGCCTTCTGATCGTGTCCAGTCTTGCTGTTACAAATAGTGCCCTAATAAATTGCCTCTTTCTATAGAGAGATAAGTAGATAAATAGATCTATATATAAAGATATATACATATATATGTGTGTGTGTATCTTTTCATATTTCACTAGTATAATCTCTGTGATAGGCTCCTAGAAGTGAGATTACTGGGTTAAGGGTATTTGCATGAACAATTCTCTTATATATTGCCAAATTATCCTCTGTAGGAATTGAACCAATTTGCATTCTGACTAGGAACACATGAGAGTGTCTGTTTTCTCAGTCCTGCCAACAGTGTGTTCTTAAATTTTGGATTTTTGCCGACCTGATAAATTAGAAATAATATCTCAATTTAGTCTTGACTTGAATGCCTTTTAAGTGAGGCCAAACATCTTTTCATAATGTTAAGGGACATTGGCATTTCTTTTTCTAATAATCATTGATATGTCTAGCTGATTTTTCTGTGATTGTTGACCTTTTTAATTATCCTTTTTGAGAAATTTTATATACCATGGAAATTAACCTTTGTCTGACATTTAAGTTGCAAATATTTTTTCCTATTTTGTCACTAATCTTTTTACTTGACTTATGGTATTTCTTGACATAGGTCACCATTTTAAATTCAATTAGTAGATTTATTTGCTATTAACCTCGATATTTTTAAATAACAAGTATATACTACCACTTCTTGGTTTTTTAGTTTTAGGAATTTTCTATTCACCTTCCCTTTGGCAGATAAGCAGAAAGTACCCTTTCAGCAAAGACTCAACATTCACGTTGCACATTTTTGGTACCCCCACAGCCCCCAATATAGTAATGAGAATAGAGACTTGTGCATCCTCATCTGAAACTGATGTCATAAGAACCAAAAGTTGGATCTTAAGGGAATAATAAAGATTTTGTAACGCTCCCTCCCAAAAATAATAGTTAAAAATAAAAAATAAGTTACAATTTATCCTCAGATAATTTAATTGAATCCTTTACAAAAGGATTTGCTTCCCTGGATTTGAATGTTGGTTTCTACATTATCAACTTGTCGACATAGGAGGCAGAGAAATCTAAATTCAAATTGTTAAGTGTCACTTCCATTGAAGAAGAAAGAAGTTTTGTTTTCACATGTTCAACTTGAACACAGTGTTTTCAGGAACAGACCTATCATGACAAATAAAATTTGGTTCTCAGAATATATGTGTATCAATATCTCTTCATTTAATAGTCTCCCATTTTAGCCAAAGGGTGAATTCAAAACTTTTCCTGCATTATTATTTTCCAAAGAAGAGTGGGGACATGTGTCCGTCTTGTGCCACACCATAATCCGGACAGCAGAAAGTGACTAAGGACATTTTTCTCCCTGAAGCCTTTGGGACCCTGGCCTGAAGAGGTCTCTTCTTGGTTAGGACTCACAGAATGTTGTGACCTGCCAGAGCTGGCACTGCACAGAGAGCTTCCTCAGCAACTCTTCGATTCACTGCCCCATAAATGTCCAGATGGAGGAAGTGGTATCTGGGGAAGACAGACCATTATGAAGATTAATGCACCTTTTATAGCTAGGAGCAGCCTTGATATTGCCATTGTCTTCTGTTAGGTTGGTTTAACCCTGAGTTTGATGGACAGTAAACAGGTAAAAAGAATTGTGTGAAGGACAAGAGGGTTTGCCTGGCTGGTTTTGATTTCAGGGACACCCAGAAAGTCTCCATTTTGCTCCTCTAACCATAAGATGATGTGTACAGTCACAAAATGTTACCGTTGAAAGAGACTTAACGTTTGGTTCTGGCTTAGAGGGTGAGGACTGATGGAAAGGGCCTCAAAGATCAAGTCCCATTCTCTCATTTTCCAGAATAAAGTTCAAACTGAAAGCCAAAGAGACAAATGACATTCTTAACATCACACAGAGATGGTCTAGCCTGGAGCAGGGGAGGGCAGGACCCAAGGCTACCTGGGAGCTCTTTCTTCCCTTTCTGTGTATCTGAGGGCAGCAGTTCCCCACCCTGGTTGCACACTCACATCTCCAGGACAAATTGTAAAATACCTAAGCCACACCTGCAGAGATTCTGATTCACTGCCTTAAGGCAAAAGATTCAGCCCTGAAGCCACTAAAGCCAACTCAACTTCTACAATGTGCTTTGCACAGCACAGGAGCTCAATAAACTTTCGTTGAATGTTAATTCAGAATTTAATGGGTACAAATGAGTAAATGATTATCCTTGCCAGGTAATATTGCCTTATTTTTTTTCAACTGGATGGTAGAATTTCTAAAATTCACAAAAGTAGAGAGGATAGTATAATAATTTGTATAGTATAACATTTGTGTTTTTACAGGGGCTTTTTAGAGAGTATATCAGAGAAATGACTCTAACGGTGGTAAGAATTTCAGTCACCCCCAGTGGACTGGGGCATGTTATGTGTGTACAGTGGTTTAATGGGTGGTTTTCAGGCCTGCGAGGGGATTTAGTGCCTAGGCATCCCGGCATCTAAAGAGGCAATATAGCCCTTTATAGAATAGGAACACCCTACCCTGGAAGCCCCATGGCAGACCTCAGCTCCAAGGGGGGAAAGGCAGAGTTAGAGTGCGATAGTTTGATTGGCTATGGGGCTGGAATCTCCAAGGGTGCTTACTTAGCTCTCTGGCATGGCTTCTTAGATGAGGAGGTGATCTCGCTGTGCTCAAAGAACACCACCGTTGACTCTTTTGGGAGAGCAGTTGAAACTTTCAACTAGTTATTATCAGTTCACGAAAAAGTTTTAGCTTTTCTTTTAAGCTCGCTGTAGCTATCAGACCTCCAATAAATTTCCTTAATGACATGAGGGCAGTGATTGACAGAGGATAGATGCGTGTAGTGTAGCTTTCTAGTTTCTGGGAAAGCTGGGCCCCAGCCAGCTTGTGGGCTTGACTGTTGAGGCTGGGAGCCCTGGAGAGAGGGCCTCAGGGTGCAGGAGCAGGGGGGTGCACAGCTGCTGAGCCCAAGAGGTGGGAGGCTGGGGACAGCTGCTGAGTCCAACTTCCTCCTATTCTTGTATTCAGTGCCAGAGCTTCCTTGATGCTCTAGAGAAGTAGAATCTTAAGCAAGACTCATCATTAAGCTGGGCCAAGTACATGCATGCTTCCTCTCCTTTAGCTACAACAGGAGGAGGGAGGTTTGCCTTCAGCGCCTTCCTAAGCCTGCTTTCAGAGACCTGGGCTTCTCCTTTCCTTTTACTTCCTCCCCGCCCACTCCTGCCATGTTCCCAATATTTTCATAGCAAGTGTTACTGCTCAGGTTGCGTAGGTGGATGGGGAAGTGACAGCCCATGTTAGGGACATCCTTCTTCATTTATCTTCCCATCAACACTTACCAATTCTATGCACACTGATGGTGGCAGAGGGCAGGGGAGCTCTGAAGGCTGAGTCGTCTATTAGGCACCTCTGTATCCCTAGCTCTTACCATAATTCTTGCCACATAATGGGTCTCAATAGCCCTTTACTGGAAAGAGGGATGGATGGGAGATATGGGGAGAAAATACTGGACCTGAAGTGGGGAACCCTGAGTTCTCCTCTCAGTACTGCTAATGATTCAGTATACCTTTGATAAAGTCACTTCATCACTCTGGCCTCAGTTTTCTCTTATATAAAACAAGGTAGTTAGACTGGTTGATCACTAAGGTCCTTGCAGTACCTCTTTTAGGGTCCTGTGATGGTACAATTCCACAGTACCCTGATCCATGCTGAGCTGTTAACGTACATGCTGAGGAGTAAGAGCTGAGCTGCTACTCCTCTCAGGTGATACCGATGTTTACAACAGGCCTTCTGGAAAACAACACCAACCCAATGAGGGACTCTAATTCTGAAAATTCAGAGCTGAATGGGGAAGTCATGGGCCAGATTTGTGGGCACAGATTCCAAGTCAGAGTCCCACTCATCAACCAGGACTGAAACTGCACTGACAGAGGATGTGTGAATGTCATACAGCAGGCCAGGTTGCAGGGTGGTGGGATCATAGAAGAGCAATCTCATTCAGAGGGATAACGTCCCTCTCAGAGGTGCCTCCCGTACTGGTCCATGCCAAGTTCCCTTCCTATGATCTGGCTTAAATTCAAGTCTGGTCTTTAATATATTCTACCTTCAGAGTCTGGTGTCCTGATCCCCTCAATGAAAAAAAAAAAAAAAGTCATTGTAGAGCCAAAAACATATTTTTAAAGGACCAGTATAAAATGGAATTGCTGGTACATTTCTACAGTGAACTTTTGATGAAATAAAGATATTCCCGACAAAAGATTGCATAGGAGGGCAGATTTAAGTGAACCAGTACGTTGGAAAGGAGCATAGACTAGATTTTGTTTGCTTTTTAGTATCTACCTGGGGCCAGCTCTATCAAGGTATTATTCCAAATTCTTGCTATAAGCCTGGAAAATAAACCCTGTATTATTTTCCTTTTTTCCCCCCATAATGATGAGGAAATTGATATGATTCAGAGCGGTTGAGTGACTTTCCCCAGGCTCTTACAGCCAGTAAGTGGGGGATTATAATTCCAAGTCTTTTATTTAATTCTCCTAGTTCTTCCTAGTGGATATTTCAGTCCCAGTTTTAAGAAAGACATTGAGGTTCAGAGGAGCTAATTACTACACCAAGATCACACAGCATATGAAGACTGATACAAGGGAAAGAACAAAAGTCCTCTGGGGTTCTCCTAGGGAGTATAAAGGGATTCTGAGTGTAAAAATCTTGAGAATCGCAATTCCAAGCCAAGTCTTCTTCTCAGCTTTTCATTTCTGCCAGCTTTTATCAGTCACACAGATTTGAAATGCAGGAAGCATAGACTCATAGAGCTCGAAACATGGAAAGGCTCTCAAAAATTATCTAGCCTGCCTGGGCACAGTGGCTCATGCCTTTAATCCCAGCACTTTGGGAGGCTGCAATGGGAGGATTGCTTGCACCCAGGAGTTCAAGACCAGCCTGGAAAGCATAGTGAAACCCCATTTCTACCAAAAAAAAAATTAGCGAGGGATAGTGGTGCACAACTATAGTCCAGCTACTTGGGAGGCTGAGGCCAGAGGATCACTTGAGGCTTGAGCCTAGGAGATTGAGGCTGCAGTGAGCCTTGGCTGTGTCACTGCATTCCAGCCTAGGTGACAGAGAAAGCCCCTGTCTCAAAAAAAAAAAAAAAAAAAAAAAAAGTAATCCAGCCCATCGGTTTTCAAAATGGAACCCAAGAGTTCCCCAAAGGTGTTCCAGGGGGTTCCCTTGGGGGCAAAGGTAAGGCCAAGTGGGTGGGGTTCCTAGAAAAATTGCTATTCGTAAAACTAATGCTAGGGCCTCTCTTAGAAAGGAATTGCCTTTGCTTAGGAAAAGACCTAAGGAGAGAGAGGTAAGGCCCTGGTGGTATGGTCTGGAAGGCAGCAAGGAAGAGATGGTTAAACCAGCAGCATGAAGAATTAACAAGATTTGTAAGTGAGGAGGAGTCAGAGAGAGGAGGGAGAGAAGGCCAGCACTGTGGCTGAACGCCAGTGCAGAGTCAGCAGGAATGATACTGGAGCTTTTTAAGAACTGGGAAGTCTAATTCTAGCTGTGTGCTCTAATGGCCATGTGATGTACACATGCCATCCCTGGCTCCCCTCCACACATTAATACCTTGTGTAAACACATCTGAGAGGAGGGGGAGAGAAAAAGTCGTGTCCGACATTTCTGCCAATGTTGAGGCAGAGAGGAGGAAAAAACTGCAAATGCAGAATGTGGCAGAGCTAGGCACTGGAGCCCAAGGTGATCAGGAGTAAGTAAGGGCGTACGGACTCACAGAGTATACGGGGTTCAGGAGGGTCTCCTCCAGATCCTGAGGAGCAGGTGACCCAGTGATATCAAGACTAGCACAGGCCGGGTGCAGTGGCTCACGCCTGTAATCCCAGCACTTTGGGAGGCTGAGGCAGGCGGATCACCTGAGGTCAGGAGTTTGAGACCAGCCTGGCCAACATGGCGAAACCCCATCTCTACTAAAAATACAAAAATTATCCAGGTGTGGTGGTGGGCACCTACAGTCCCAGCTACTCGGGAGGTGGAGGCAGGAGAATCATTTGAACCCAGGAGGCACAGGTTGCAGTGAGCTGAGATTGCACCACTGTGACAGAGCAAGACTCAGCCTTTAAAAAAAAAAAAAAAAAAAGAGGCCAGGTGCAGTGGCTCACACCTGTAATTCCAGCACTTTGGGAGGCTGAGGTGGGCAGATCATGAGGTCAGGAGTTCAAGACCAGCCTGGCCAACATAGTGAAACACTATCTCTACTAAAAATACAAAAAGGTAGCCAGGCATGGTGGCAGGCGCTTGAAATCCCAGTTACTCGGGAGGCTGACACAGGAGAATCGCTTGAACCTGGCAGGTGGTGGTTGCAATGAGTGGAGATCATACCACTGCCCTCCAGCCTGGGTGACAGTGCGAGACTCTGTCTCAACAAAAAAAAGACTAGTGCAATACTTGGGAGGCTGAGGCAGGTAGACCCCTTGAGTCCAGGAGTTCAAGACCAGTCTGAGTAACATAGAAAGACCCTGCCTAAAAGGAAAAAAAAAAGACAAATGTAGTATCCCCTAGCTGATCTCCTTACCTCTTGTCAAATGATTCCATTTTGTTCTGCTGGCTGATTATTTATCTGAAAACAATTTCTATCACAACTCTCCCCTGTGAATGTAATGACAGTTTCCTGCTCATTAAATTAAACCAAATTTCTTAAGCCTGGCCTCTCACACTACTGATCTGCTTTGGCCAACCTGGTCTCCCAGGATCACTTCTGTCCACACTGCTGCCCTGTCCTTTGCTTTGCTGTTCTCTCACCTAAAAATAGTCTTTGCCTCTGCTGATTTATCCAAACCTACCAGCTTTCAAGGCTCCTCATCTCCACAATTCTGGACAGCAGGGGAGTCTCTCCTTCCCAGCATCACAGTGCAGGTGAACTTGGTCTTGGAAACTTGGTCAAGCTCAAATTTCCATGCTTCTCTAGCAAAGTTGTAAATGTGCTGTTTGATGGAGAGAATCACCAGCAGATGTCTCTTGTGTCTTCAGCAAACGATGGCTACATGTCCCAGGCTTTCTGAGACATACTCAATTTCAAGTAGTCTGCTTCTTGCAAAACTTCTTTCAGATCATGCATGTAATTTAAGGTTCAGAAAATAAAGACTGTGCTAGCAGTGCTACTGAAAAAATATATAATGCAAGGATCCCACTCCATGGGGTTTGACGGTGTCCCCATTACAAATTGGAGCCTGGCAAGCCAGGTAGGAACTGGTGGGCTGTAGGCTGTATTTGTTTCAGGTTTTCATGGAGTGTTCATGATTGGATCCCCTGGGACTGAGATCTGTTTCTCAACACTCAGATCGTAAGCTACTGGGGATTGATGGCCTTGTCCCAACCCCCTAGAAATTGTCCCAGGTCAGAAAGAAACTCATCAAGGGAGGAAAGGATGAGAGTCAATATGTGCATGTGAGACTCTCAAAGTAGCATAGTATGGCGACACCCAGATTACTTTCCAGCTCAGTCCCAGTGCCATCTGGGCAGGGTTCCTCAGGACAGGAACATTCATGAACCAGAAGAGCAAGTCAAACAAAAGAGCCTGCCATCAGAAGTGCCGGAGGACACAGAGCAGAGGCTACCTCTTGCTGGGGCCTCCCAACAGAGTCTAACACTGGGGTGGCACTCAGCAGGGTGGCTATGAGAGCAGGACACTTCTACTAGGAGGCAGGAGCCACAGCATCCCCATCATGTGACCAAGCAAACCAGTACTGTGACAGGAGAAACTTCCAGGAAGCGGGAACACCAAACCAGGGGTCTGGGAGCCACTTGGTGAGCATGGGAGCCACAGAGAGGGAACCTCACCAGGTGGCCAGAAGGACTGCAGCCCAGCTACACAGGTGAGGAGAATACCCCAAATGGAGCAGAGGTTTCCTCAATTGTGCTGGTGGGTCGTCTGAGCCAGAGAGGTGTTTTGTGTTTTTTGTTTCTTGAGAGAGGTGGTATTGATCCATTAAGCGGATCAGTGCTCAGGAAAGTCTCAGTTACTTTTAATAAGTCATCTTTGACTGATAATGAACTGAGCAGATTACAGAGCCTCTGCATACCCCAAGGCCTGTTTCGGGGTGCTTATATTTATGCAAGGGAAAGTCACCCTGAGCACTTGGGCACGGAAAGGTCATTTCCTACCCCTTTAGGAAGATCCTGCAGACTGAGTTTCTCTTCTCCCTCTTTAACCTCTTTCCCTTTCTGGACCTTCATTATAAATATGCCCAGGGGTTGACTCCTGGAATAGGAGGTAATCTTTTCATTGCCCTGCTTTTGTTTCCAGTTGCCCCTACTTGAGTCATTGTGATGTAATGGAAGGTAGTAAGACAGTTTCCATAAAATGGAAACTCTTTTTGTTTTTTTGGTAGTGGTAGAATTTATTCAAATGTGCCTTAATATAGGCGCTGGGGCTTGCCCATGGTGCTCTTAATAAGGCCTGGCCATTCTGCCAGATTTTCTTGAGCAATGACACCAAGAAGTTGACAGCCAGGTGGATGTTATACACAAGCTCATCGTCTGTCATCTTCACGTGACCAACAGCCACAGCCAGACATAACACCTTCTTCATTTGGAACTCGGTCGTGGACTTCACCTCTTCCACTTTGGCCACCATGTTTTCATTGTGTGTGAGCAGGGAAGGGAACTTTCCTGCCTTATTTAGGCCTGCGCCGAGGATTCGTAGAATCTGCTTGATCAGAGACTTTGAGGCCAAAAATGCAGCATACTTCTTGGCCAGCTTCTTGACCAGTTTTTTATTTTTGAGTTTTTTCAGTGCCTCGATGTCCATGTGGGGGATATCCACAGCCTTGGCCTCATCACAGTGCTGTGGGTCCCTCAGGACACACATGGAGAACTTGGGGCAGGGGGTGGACTTAAGCCTGACAGTGCCCGAGAAGTGCTTGTCCTTCTGGGGGTCATAGTTCTTCAAGCTATTGTGCAACTCCACCGTCTCCAGGAACTTGTGGCGCTCGCGCTGGTTCCCGCGCAGGACTTCCCGCACCGCCTCATACAGGGTGTTGCTAGAGACTTTGCTGCTCATGGCTTCTTGCACCGTGCTAACCGGAGA
The DNA here is from genome assembly GCA_004027835.1 of Alouatta palliata. Classification (NCBI taxonomy): domain Eukaryota; kingdom Metazoa; phylum Chordata; class Mammalia; order Primates; family Atelidae; genus Alouatta; species Alouatta palliata. Next base: position 36,153 of record PVKV010005935.1, on the reverse strand, counting down.
AGAAAAAATGGAAACTCTTAACACCTACTTGCAGGTTACCGTGAAGATGAGAGATTGTGTGTGCGCGGGCCCTAACAGAGCTTAGTGTATAGTATGTGTTCAGCGAAATGCATGTCATATTATTTAATGCTACAGATGTGTTCTGCTGTGCCTCCTGGCTCTGGCTCCCCTTTTTCTTTTTAGAAAGTGAACATTGCATGGAAAATTAGGAGCTAAAATATATTTCCATTAGCTATACTGTGTTTTTGGCATTCTACTCTCAAGGGCCGAGTTATGGTATGGGAAGGCAGAGATGAAAAGATTTTTGTTAGTGGCCCAAGCACTTTGATTATACCCAGACATCACTGACAGCACACTGCTTCCAACGTATCGCCTTGCTAATTTTCCAGGTATGCAGTGAGAGCCATTAGAAGCTCCTTCCTCCTTTTTTTCTTCTAAATAGTTTTTCAAATCACTTCCTCATGAAATTAGTCAACTACCAGATGCTAGAAGGAATAAAATGGAGAAACAAAATCTTTTCAGGGAAGAAAAAATACCAGAATTCATTTAAGAATAACTCAGCCTAACTTATATCCACTTATTATGTCCCTTCCAGATTTAAAATATAACTCTTCTCAATCTGTAGCCTATAGACCGACAGCACCACACTCTTCTGGGGTATCTGTCTGGGGCATAAAATGCAGATTCCTGAGCCTCACCCTAGTCCTACCAAATCAGTCTTTGGAGGTGAGAACCAGGGAGTTACATTTTAAATAAGTTCCCCACCAGAGTATGAGAATCATGATGGTTTAGGGAATATAAAGAAGTCTAGTTCATATCTTTAGGCAACTTGCAATATGGGTAAAGAAGACTTTTAAAAAATCAGGAAGGCGATTTAGTGAATGTGTGTTTTAGAAAGATTATTCTGGCAGCAGTAAGCAGAATGGGCTTCAGAGGGGAGCAGGAGGCAGGAGATCTAGTCAAAGATGTTTGCAAAAAGCCTGGAGTAAGAGAAGAGCTGGAGCTGCTGGAAAGAGAGGGGAAGATGTCACACGTCAACCTCCATCACATGTGTGTTTTTTATCGCAGGTGGTCAACCATTCCTTTTGGAACTTGGAAGGCTATAGATGACAGACAAATAAAAAGTATGAAATAGTCCAAACAAACTGGTTACATTTATGCTAGTAGAGACCCAAAGCCCTGGAAAGATAATCTGTCTTTCCTGAGTGTAATTCAAAATAAAACAATACTGGGCCGGGCACCATGGGTGGCTCATACCTGTAATCCCAGCACGTTGGGAGGCCAAGGCAGGCAGATCACTTGAGGTCAGGAGCTCAAGACCAGCCTGGCCAACATGGTAAAAACCCTGCCTCTACTAAAAATACAAAAATTGAGCCAGGCGTGGTAGTTCATGCCTGTGATCCCAGCTATTTAGGAGGCTGCGACATGAGAATCACTTGAACCCCAGAGGCAGAGGTTGCCGTGAGCCAAGATCGTGCTACTGCACTCCAGCCTGGGTGACAGAGTAAGACTTTGGCTCAAAAAAACCCAAATACCAAAAAAAAAAAAAAAAAAAATACTGAAAGCTCATATGCATACTGAAATTGTATAAGCTTCTCTCTAGATATTCCAGGTGCAATATTCTGGATAAATTTACTAAAGCTGCCTTTTTCTATTTTTTTTTTTTTTTTCATTCCTCTACTTTGCTGGGCCCTAAATATGGGCATTGTCTTTCTATGGAGTAGTCACAACTAGCTAGGGAGGCAGAGTGGGTGAAAATAAGTCAGGGGATACTTTGGGAGGGGTTGTTGGTGGTGAGCTTTAAGACAGATCTCACATGGGGTGTTGAACATTGAATGAAAGTGAGAAGGGGGAAGACATTGACAGGAGATGAGGCTGACAGGGGCAGAGGGCCTGCAGCTTCTGGGTAAAGTTGAACTCAGCCCAGACTGTTCTAGAATTAGACAAGTGAGCTGCACAAACACATGTGAATATCCCTCCAGTGTCAGGGCAGGTTGCTTACGCTCCTGCGTTCCTTTGCAGTTAGCCTCGGGTGTGCAGGGCTCTGAAACTGCAGAGAATGCATCTCTTGACTTTGAGAAAAGGGCCAGAAAATGTCCCTGGCCGACATAAAGCCAAACAATCCCCTGGAAATGGCTCCGGATGGCAGCCGTTAGATACTGACCTGAGATGATGTTACTGTGTGAAGCCAGTGAGGCTGAATTGGAGCTTCAAATGCACATCGCTATCTGAAAGGTCCTCAGAAGTTCTATGGTTAAAGAAACAACAAAAATCTGTCTATATTTTCCTATTTTATTTTTTGAAACCAGCATTTCCTAAAACATTTAATCATGTTTATATGCCATTTACATATAAGGCAGAAGTTGCATACTGAATCTGGCCTGGATATGTTTTTTTTTCTTCAATGAAGTTTCTTTTGGTTTGTTTTCTGCTTTTTTTTTTTTTTTTTTTTTTTTTTTTTTTTTTTTTTTTTTTTTTTTTTTTTTTTTTTTTTTTTTTTTTTTGAGACAGCATCTTGCTCTGTCACCCAGGCTGGAGTGCAGTGGCATGATCTTGGCTCACTGCAACCTCCACTTCCCAGGTTCAAGTGATTCTCCTTCCTCAGCCTCCCGAGTAGCTGGGACTATAGGCACGAACCATCATGCCTGGCTAATTTTTGTATTTTCAGTAGAGATGGGGTTTTGTCATGTTGACCAGGCTGGTCTCAAACTCCTCACTTCAGGCAACTTGCCGACTTCAACCTCCCAAAGTGCTGGGATTACAGTTGTGAGCCACCATGACCAGCCTAATGAAGCATTTTTTAAATTAGTTTGAGTTGACTGCCAACATTTAAAAATGAAGTGATTTCACCTACAAATCCAGCTTACCAACTTCTCTTGAAAAAATCAGACCTGATGACTTCATGGCTACAGTCTACTGGAGTTGAGCAGTAGTCATTTTGCAAAGGGACATGCCCGCCCCAGAGTCCCCAGAACTCACCACTGCCCACTCACCCCATTGAGCATCCATTGCCATTATCTTCATGTCTGTATTATTTTTTTCTTATAGTAAAGAGCAATAAAGTCTGGGCGCAGTGGCTCACACCTGTAATCCCAGCACTTTGGAAGTCTGAGGCAAGCGAATCACTTGAGGTCAGGAGTTCAAGACCAGTCTGGCAAACATGGTGAAACCCCATCTCTACTAAAAACTACAAAAATTAGCTGAGGATGGTGGCATGTGCCTGTAGTCCCAGCTACTCAGGAGGCTGAGGCAAGAGAATTGCTTGAACCCGGGAGGCAGAGGTTGAAATGAGCTGAGACTGTACCTTTGCACTCCAGGATGACAGAGTGAGACTCTATCTTAAAAAAGAAGAAGAGGAAGAGGAAGAAAGAAGAAGAAGAGCATGAAGAAGCATATTTATATTCAAGTTGCATTGAAATAGTTTTATCCAGCCTGCTTCACTTCTTTATGCTACATTCCTGGACCCCATTGCATTTATGTTTATGAGCCCTGTTACAATACCTGTCAGCATCACACAGAACCAGTAAAAGGGAAGAGTTGCCAAAAGGTCTCCTCTGCCCCCACCCTCACCTCTATACATCAGTATACAGATATCAGAACTAGTACTGAAGGAAGCCCTGGGCCACGGTGCTGTCCAGGGTACTATTAAATCACCCTGTCTACGGTACCATTAAGACACTACCCTCCCCCAGAGTATCAAGGAGACCTCAGGAAAACACAATGAGAAATATAGCTGATATGCACAAAATTGTAACTTTTTGAGATGGTGTTACGTGGCTATCAGAAAAGGCATATCAAGGAAAATAGTTCACTCAAGGGAAACTCCATCCGTGGAAACAGGTATTCTGGTGTAGAGAAGTCCAAGGGTAGCTTTCCCTCAGCCTCTTCCACAGCCCTCCTTGCCCTTTGAGCTAATTTCATGCTCACCAAGCGACCTCCTTGTTATAAATTCCATTCCGGGAAATGTGTGTCTTGGAAAGCAAACGTGAATATTCTGCTCACCGGACAGCTGTGCTCGTTCATGGCTCATTTGCAAATTGGCCTCTTGGCATGCATGTTGCTTAAGAGGTTAGGTTATCACAGGTCTATATCCCCCAGGACCTGAATTAACAAAACTGAGCTTCTGGTCTTACAAAACTGAGGAGCTGATCAAGCAAAACTCAAACAGTGGCATCCTTACCAAGGGATAGATTTGTCTGCCAGCCAGCCAGCCAGTCACCTTTTTGCTGCTAGAGTTCTGGGTGCTGCAGCTTCTAGCCCCTGCTCCGGACATCTGCGATAGGAGACTGGTGGGTACTGCTGTGGTTTGTTACTGAGCTCTCACTGCCCCTGGGCTCTGACCCTGATTACTGCCTTGCTCTGCATCTGACCAAGAGGAGCGCTATGTAGAAACAATCTCCAGTGGAAACTTTTCAGCAGGGACTAGGTGACCACCCATCAGAGATGCCTGCAAGGATCCTTGCTCTGCTTGGGAGGCTGCACTTTTGTTTTGTTTTGTTTTGTTTTGTTTTGTTTTGTTTTGTTTTGTTTTGAGACGGACTCTTGCTCTGTCACTCAGGCTGGAGTGCAGTGGGGCAATCTCGGCTCACTGCAACCTCTGCCTCCCAGATTCAAGCAATTCTCTGCCTCAGCCTCCCAAGTAGCTGGGATTTCAGGCACCCACCATGGGTGACTAATTTTTGTATTTTTAGTAGAGTTGGGCTTTCACCATCTTGGCCAGGCTGGTCTTCAACTCCTGATCTCATGATCCACTCGCCTTGGCCGCCCAAAGTGCTGGGATTACAGGCGTGAGCCACCACACCTGGCCAGCTGCACTTCTTGATTTAGAAGTTTCTTCCCTCTCTGATGCTGCATCTCAGCTTCCTCGGCTGACTGGTGGCAGAGGGCAGAGCAAGGTGATAGGAGAACAGTGCTGGCATTTGGCCAGTGAGCAGTTTCGGGTGGGTCTCTGAAATGAGAAGGCGGTACTATTGCCTAGTATGCATCTAGCAGCTTCCTAGTAACCAGAGGAGCTCTCCTCAGATCCCTGGATACCCAGGAGAGGGAGACAAGGTGGGGGAGGAGAGAAAGAACACTTTTATCAGCTCAGTGTTCCTTTAAGGCAGCAGGTGCTAGCTTAGGGCAGGGCATCTAGGGGATGGGGGTGTGCTGAGTAGGAAGAGGGGATTTTGCCCACTCAAACAAGGCAGGCAGGAGGGGCCCAACAGTTGCAGGAGGTGGGGATGGATGTGCATGGAGTTAGCCCTGCTGCTAATGTTAAAAAAAGTTACACACCCTTTAATCCCATTGAGTAAGGAGTTACACCAGGGGAGAGTTTTAGGGTGTAGTTTGATGCCCTGCCAGCACCCATGGGTGGCGAGTGAGCAGATGAATGCAGCAGACCCCTGGATTCCCTCCATGCCCTGCTCTAGACTGGCACCCAAAGTCTCAGAGGAAAACTGTGCTAATAAACGTATCCCTCTTAGGATGCCTATGACCACCAGCTCGAAGCACTGCTTTTACATTTTTCAGAGAGAAGATTACAATGAGCCCCATAACCCACCACTTCAATTTAACAGTATTTTCATTTTGCCATATTCACTTCATTTTTGTTTTTTCTTCGTTTTGTTTTGTTTTGGAGACAAAGTCTCGCTCTGTTGCCTAGGCTGGAGTGCAGTGGTGTGATCTCAGCTCACCCCTGGGTCAAGTGATTCTCTAGCCTCAGCCTCCTGAGGCGCTGGGATTACAAGTGCGTGCCATCACACCTGGCTAATTTTTGTATTTTTAGTAGAGACGGGGTTTCACCATGTTGGACAGGCTTGTCCCAAACTCCTGACCTCAACTGATCCACCCGCCTCAGCCTCCCAAAGTGCTGGGATTACAGGCATGAGCCACTGCGCCCGGCCCATATTCACTTCATTTTTATGCAAATCTCAAGCATCGTGAAATAGGAAGCTTTAAAAAAATCAGGATGTTGTCTCACATAACCATAATAACATTATCACATCTGACAAAATGAACAATAATTCTTAAACATTATCTAACACCTAGTCCATATTCAAATCTCCTCCATTGTCCCAACAATGAGTCTGTATGCTTGGTTGGTTTGCAGCAGAGCTGTTGAAATACCTTTCCTGGAAGCCTCCAGCTTCCACCTAAGTGTCTCAAGGACCAGCAAGGGTAAGGCTGAGGGGAAAGGCCCAGACCCCTGCCCCTGCTTCAGCAAGAGCAGTTTTTATTATTAGGGACAAAAAGGGAGTTTTCTGTTGAAAGAAAAACAGAAAATCATTTCCATAAGGCACTATTTCTCTTATATTTTTCAAAGAGAATGCTGGTGCTGTAAATGCTTAAATCCGAGGGATAACTTCCTACTGGTAGGACAGTGGGAGCCCCTGCCAGTGCAGAGAAGGGATGGAATGAAAGGATTTGGGAGATAGTTGGATGGCTATAAAAGGAAGAATTTTATTCCCACCAGGGATGACTCTGGATTCACAAAACAGACTTTCCCAGTACCTGGAATACTTCAGATCTGCTTGGTAGCTTCTCCCTGACTGCTAATACATCTAATGTTTCACCTTTGCCCTTTCTAGCTACCTAGATCCCATTCTATGGAATCCCACCTAGTTCTTGCTCATTCATAGGGCAGAGTTGGACAATCTGAGTCTAGTGAATTTTGAAACTCTCCTCTGCTCTGTTTATACTTTCCATTTTCCCAGGTATACTCCAAAGAACCTGACCTCAGGGAAATGGTCTTCCAAAATTCATCACTTAAGTTTGATATTACCAAAACAAATAGTAACACAGAGTATCCATAACACAAACCTAACAGTAGTGAAGCAAGGGTTATTCTTCCAAGATGAAACAAATCAGCAATCTGACCCAGCAAGGGGCTACAGCTATTGTTATACCTGCCTAAAAAAGAAAAGCATGGATAACAAGAAAAGTGAGAATTCTAGGAAATTCTGACCTTTTCAGGGAACCTCAGCAATCACAGCTTTCTCCTCCTTCAGGGAGTGTGCCCAGATTAATCACCTGCCAAAATACTCAATATGCTTTCAAAACTCTTGAAGTTATCATCAACTGAAATTATCATCAACTGATAATGCTTGGCTGTATTGTCTGTCTTGCTCAACTGCAGAATTGTAAGCTCCATAAACATGGTGACAACGTCTATGTTATATACACACACACATATATGCCCTGTAGATAGTCAATTAACACGTGTTTGTCTACTAATATGCAGATTATACACAGATAAGCCCAGCTTGGGCAGACAAAAAACTTGGGAACATTTCACATGAATCTCATCCTTTCCCAACACCAATATTTTTGTAACTTTTCAGTAAGAATGGATAAGACTCCAGCTTGCCCTTGAATCTTAACTGACATTTATGATTTTCTACTAAGTGCCTAGTTCTCTTTGTATGTTAGTCCATTTTGTGTGTTAGTTGCTATAAAGGAATACTTGAGGCTGGGAAATTTGTTTTTACTTATTTATTTCATTTTATTTTTTGAGGCGGAGTCTCACTCTTTCACCCAGGCTGGAGTACAGTGGTGCAATCTCAGCTCATTGCAACTTCCTCCTGGGTTCAAGCGATTCTCCTGTCTCAATCTCCTGAGTAGCTGGAATCACAGGTGCCCACCACCATGCCTAGCTAACTTTTGTATTTTTAGTAGGGAATGGGATTTCACCATGTTGGCCAGGTTGGTCTCGAACTTCAGACCTCAGGTGATCTGCCTGTCTCAGCCTTCCAAAGTGCTGGGATTACAGGTGTGAACCACCACACTTGGCCTCAGGAATTTATTTTTTTAAAAGGTTTATTTGGCTTACAGTTCCACAGGCTCAACAAGCATGGCACCAGCATCCACTCAGCTTCTGGTGAGACCTCAGGAAGCTTTTAGTTATGGTGGAAGGGAAGAGGAACTCATCTGTCTAGTGGCGAAAGAGGGAACAAGGGAGAGAGGAGGAGGCACCAGGCTCCTTGACACAGCCAGCTCTTGCATGTACCAACAGATCAAGAACTCACTCATTGCCATGGGGAGGGGACCAACCCATTAATGAGGGATCTACCCCTATTACCCAACACTTCCTACTAGGCCCCACCCCCAACACTGAGAATCATATTTCAACATGAGACGTGGAGGGGACACACATCCACATCATATCACTTTGGCTATAAAAGATGGATAAAATATGGTTTATGCAATTTATCTGGTGACACAAACCTGCATGCAAAAAACATGAAAGATTACAAGATAGTATATGCTTTTCTATCTATTTATCTAAACATGACCCTGCCTTTAAGGTCCAAATCAAATCTTCCCCACTCACTAAGCATTTATCATTCATTCCTATACTCAGTCAGCCTTTACTGAGAACTTACTGAATGCCAGGTACAATATTCAAGAATCAGAGACAGGGCAGAGAATAAGATAGGCACAGTTCCTATTCAAGGACTTAACAAACCAACCATCTTGAAAAGTTATGTACCTGTTACGTATGTAGGTATACTGGCAACAACATGCAGATATGACCTTTCACTCCTGAAAGGTCATGATCATATCTTACATTCTTCTGTCACCTCCTCACCAGCTAACATTTGTCCAGAGAACTTACTGAATCAAGTTGGAAGGGTTGGATTGGGTGGAATTTTTAGTAAATGTGAAAAGCTATACATTGATAGCAAAATGCCAACACAGAGAAATCTTAAAACACTAAGAATTCTTGTCCACCCTTCAGAACTCAAAGCTCAAATGTCACCTCCTCCATGATGCCTTCCCTTAACTATTCAAGCAGGGTTAGATCTTTCTTCTCTGAGTCCACACCAATGGATGAAGACCTCCATGGATAAAACATGGTAATGGGGGAGGAATTAACAGGAGTAGAGATAATAGTAAGAGTGGTGATGGCGACAGTAATGAGGAAATACTCCAGAATCTGATTGCTACAATTAAGACAGCTGTCAGTTGGCACTGAACTTGAAGTCAGGACATCAGATTCCAATCCTACTTTTGCTGAGTGCTAGATATGTGATCTTGTCCAAGTCCAGGAACTTGTCTGAGCCTTAGTTTCCTCACCTGTCAAGTGGAGGTGTTCACACTGGTTATGCACTCATCCCAGAATTCTTTTTTTTTTGAGACGGAGTTTCGCTGTTGTTACCCAGGTTGGAGTGCAATGGCGCGATCTCGGCTCACCGCAACCTCCGCCTCCTGGGTTCAAGCAATTCTCCTGCCTCAGCCTCCCGAGTAGCTGGGACTACAGGCACGTGCCACCATGCCCAGCTAGTTTTTGTATTTTTAGTAGAGACGGGGTTTCACCACGTTGACCAGGATGGTCTGATCTCTTGACCTCGTGATCCACCCGCCTCGGCCTCCCAAAGTGCTAGGATTACAGGCGTGAGCCACCGCGCCCGGCCATCCCAGTATTCTTATGAGAATTTCATCAGATGCAGCATCTGCAACCACCAACACAGACACTTGATGCATGTCGACCCACTCAATGGTCAGGATTCACCAAAAAGACTGACCTGAAACTGGATCAAATGTTCTCACTTTTCCTTTTCTGAAGGAGGTAAGGCCCAGAGTTTGAACCAGGTTGAACTTGCCCCAATGTGTTTGTGTATAGACTGAAGACAGGGAAATACTGGGTAGAAGAGGGTGGTTCCCTGGCAAAGGCCCCACCCTCAAGCCTGGAAACCCATGGCCCAAAATGGGAACAGGCATTCCTGTTTTCATGCCCAAAAGTTGCCCTTATATAATCCTAAGACCCCAGCCTCCAGAAGAAGATGAGGAGACAAACAGAAGAGCAGAGAGTTGCTGGACATATGAGCTACCCCATGTCACACGTCCTGCAAGAAGAGTCAGGGAACTCTCCCATTTCATCTGTTTAAGTGATCTCAGCTGAAAGACTGGTTTTCTGGGGGGCAGATAATTAGGTATAGGACATTATTTTCTCCCTTGGTGATAAACCACCTATAAATATCTTAGCTGTGACCATCAGAAAACTTAAACTCACCTTGAAACCAACCTTTGAATTAAAAGGAACTTGGGATTCTTTCTTTAACTTTCTTGGACATTCAGGTTTTAAATTCATTTGTAAACACTGGTTTGGAAAGAAGTCTAGGTAGATCCAGGTTTGCAATTTTAATCTGAAGCCACATTTCTGGGCTTTCCTGCAGCATACCCAGCTAACTGGAAAATCTAAAAGTAAATACATTTTGAAGAGAGAGAGAGAAAAAAAATAATTTCCTGCTGCTCTCAAATGAGGCCTTTGCAACCTGTGAACGATGCCATCATTTTGTTGCCTGTACAAGAAATAGAAAGGTCTATTTTCACTTTCTTCTAAGCCATTTACGTGACTACAAAAGTGGTAGCGGAGGTCTCTAAGAATTGTTCTGTAACACTGTGGTGCCCTCCTTTGAAAAACAAAACCAAACTATCCACGTATAGCACTAAGTGAGGTGGACCTGAGCAAGGCTTAGCGATGTTTGTTTTCCGCAGACATCTGAAGTGGGAGCCATGGTGACCAGGCATAACTGATGGCCACACAGCTATCCCCCAGGACTCAGAGGAGCCATCACAGGGATATTAGGTCACATTAACATTTTAAAGCCTACCAATGCACTGAATCATACTTTACTCAACTTGTAGATCTGGTATTTCAATCAAAAGAGTTCTAAATAGTAGGGGGAACAACTGTCTTGTTTGCTGGGGAATGAAGAATTTCCTGGGATGTGGAACTTTCAGTAAAACAGGGACAGTCCCCCACAAACTGGGATAGTGGTCATCCTGCTAAAGAATGTCCCATTTTCCTGTTGTTCATGCCAACAAAAGGTGACCAGGCCAGGAGTAGAGGTAGCACAACCCCTTCTTTAAAGCAGTGGTTATCAAACCTTAGCCTGTCTCAGAATCTCCCGGAGGGCTCAGGAAAGAGGCTTGCTGGGTCCCACCCCTAGAGTTTCTGAGTCTGTAGATTTGGGTAGGACCCGAGAATGTGCGTTTCTAATGAGTCCCCACATGAGGCTGATACTACTAGTCCAGGACTACATGTAAGAACCACTGCTGTAAACATCGGGTACTTCATTGTACATTAGAATCACCTGAAGACTGTTAAAAAAAAAAAAAAAATAGGTGCTTGAGTCTCACCCTCTAGAGGTTCTGATTTAATAACTATGAGGATATTTTTTTTCCCCCAACAAAGTCAGGCTCAAGAACAAGCTATGAGAGTATTTTTAAACCTCTCCAGGTGATTCTAATGTGCAACGAAGTCTGAAACCACTGCCCTAAAAGGCACTGAATTCAGGAAATGATCCAACTGGCCTTTGTTTCCTGACGTTTCCTGACGTTTGTTCATTTGACAGTCAACATGTATTTGTTGAGCAACTGCTATGTGTTGCTGTGTGGTTAGACTCTAGATGATCCCTTCCTCAAGGAGCTCACTGTTTCAGGGAAAACACAAGATAAACAAGTCAACAAAAAATAATATACAATAAAAAATTGAGATAAGAGCCCTAGAATAAAAAGAGCAGGGAGAGCAGAATAAAAATGCCTAGGGATCTGAGGAAGTAAGGATGTGGGGGAACTCTCCTGGACAGAGATGTCATTGAAGATGTCTCCAAGATGACATTTAAGCCAAAACCAGAAAAAGGAGGAGACAGCTATGCTGGGTATAAGCAGAAAAACACTCCAAGGAAGAGAAAAAGTTCTCAGAACTGTCGGGAGGGGAGTGCTCCTGAGGGACAGAGAGCTGGGAAGGGCAACCTAAGACAAGGTCACGGGTTGCGTGGACAGGCCCACATCCCTCCTAGACCATGGGAACAAGCTGAAGTCATATTCTAAGTGCACTGGCAAGCACTGAGGGAGAACACATTTCTATTTTCATTTTATATTTGAAAACACATACATTTTTAGGCTGTCGTGTGAAAAGAGATTAGAAGCATCTGAACCCATATTTCATCAGAGACAGATGAGAGCGAGAGATTCAGAGGGTGACAAGTCATGAGAATATCTCCCGTGGGTTGCTGAGAAGGCTGCGTGGGGGACACTGTGTGTGGCTGTAGCTTTGGGGAGGAGAAGAACTGTGAGTGCCAGTCACATACAGTCACGGTGGCTGAACTCGCGTCTCTTGTGCTCTGCGTGGGTGAACTCATCAGATATTAAGTTACAGGCATCAGTTTAGCACCTCCAGCTCTCTTCAGCGTGGACTTGGGCTGCAGGCTGTTCTAATGAGGGGCTGGCTTTACAGTTCCCTGTTAGATGAACTGGAGTTTCCAAGACTGTCAGCCAAGCAGGGAAGTCCAACGCCAGGCCCTGCGGCCCAGGGACTTGGGAGTCCCAGGTGCACGGCCATCTGCAGTGGCCCTTTGCCTTTTGTGGGGGTTTTTAATCTGTTGGCCAGATGGAGGGTCAGATTAAATGGTTCTCACAGTAACCAGACACCTGAGATGGGAGGACAGCAGGGAGGACAGTCTGTGGAAAAGCCTGTCCTGAGTAAGCAGGTGTGAACTCCCTCAGGGCAAGAGAAGGGAGCTGTCTCCCAACACACACATGAACTCTTTGTCACTGCGAAATCCTTGCAGAACACATTTGAACTGAAACAAAATCCTTCTAAAGAGTACATTAATAGTTCTCATAAGGCCTTTCACAGCTAAAAACCTCTACTTTATCCTAAACTGCATGCAGGGGAAAGAGAGAAGCCCCAGTTTTACAGCCAGGGAAACAGAAATGAGGAAGAAGTGCCAGGGAAATGGAGACTTGGAGGAGGGCTGGGACTGTCTTAGACTTAGGGAGTGAGGACCTCAGAGCAGATGCCTACGCTCCTGTTCTCAGCACTATCCTAGGACCCATATATTTGCCTCCCTTGGGGATAGGAAGGACTTTGTGCCAGAGGATGCAGCTCAAGAAACCTTATCTAGGGCCTGAAGTGGAGCAGGATGTTATCCCATGCAATGATAGGGCCAAGGCAAAAGAGAACCTGAAGCCTGCACTGAGCACATCTGAGGTTCAATCACTGTGCACTGGGTTTAAATAGGGATGACACCATTGTCTTCCCCATGTAAGCAACATTCGGGGGAGGTAAGTGAAGATGGGCCTGAAAAATGGGTCCAATAATATTCTCAATAATAAATATTTACTAAGGACCACCCATGTGCCAAGTACTGGGCTAGGTGCCAGGAACAAGAGGGTAGCTACCCTGACCCAGGTGAGGGAAAGAGGGTAGCTACTATAGCACAAAGGTTATGTTTTATTTATCTCTGTATTATTTGTGCCTGGCACTCAACATATGGTTATTGAAAGCAATGATTTAATGACTTAATAAATTCACCGAAGTAGGTTTGGCTATCGGTGGGCGCTCCATGCCTATTTTTAAACAAATGAATGTGTTTCCTCCACCAAGGACTCTGTGTACAAGATCTCTAGGAAGAAAGCTGGCAGATAAAATAGCTGAGATGATGGAGGTTTGGGGAGAAAAGATGTGGCAAGGATCAACGCAAACAGTATGAGGAAAAAGAAAGACATGTCGAAACTGGGGGCAGAGAAGAGCTAGAGAGGAAAAGAAACGTAATCATGGCATGGTGCATACTTACTTTGGGGTCAACAACAGTTCAGGGTCATAAAAGCCTAGACGCTGTATTAGGAAAATGGAAAAGAAGAGCTGAGAAGCGTAAGTGTATGAAAGAGTTGCCTACCATTGCAGAAAATAAATAGATGATGTCCAAAATGGATAAATGAAGAAAAAGCACTGGAAGTTTATGTTTCGGGCATATGAAGGAGCAAGAGTTAAAAGTGGTCACCCTCAAGCAAAAGGACAGGAGCTGCCCTAACGACTCCCTCCATTCCTAGGTTAGTTTAATGCCCTCCCCTGGCCCTAATAGCTTCCCCTGCTTAGACCCTAGTGGCAATAGGGCCTGAGTCCCTTAGCAGCCAACCCCAGCCAAGCAGAAAGAAAAGGCCAGAACATGAGCTGTAAAATGGAAAACAAGAACAGGCCTTTGAATAGAGAGGGATCGTGAGGCGCCCCAGGCAGCTGCGGGGCTAACTTCCAAAGTCAGGATCTTTTAAAATGGTATTTGATTTTCTGTGTTGAATGGGACACTTCTACCAAATGAAAAAATCTTTTCCATGGGCAACAGCTGAAATAATGGAGGAAACCACAGGAGGCAAGAGGGGATCAGGGCAGGATCAAAGCTAATCTCTTGGTTGCTCCTTGCTTAGATGGCCCGGTTTGCCTCAGACCAATTCAGTCTCATGCTGCTTGAAGACAAGAAGAGGCTCTTAATAAAGAGAAGCATAACACACAAGCAGAGAACAGGATGCCAGGGCTTGAACTGGTCTCGGGGACCATCTTATCTGACTCCCCCTTTGCATGAAAAGGGGGGTGGTGGTGAAGTTCACTGGGGCTGGGCCATCTGTCCAAGGGCAACAGAGGCAGACAGGACAGCCAGGGCAATGCTGTCAATAGACTTTGCCTGTTCTGACTCCTGTCCACGTGTCTAGTTCTCTTTTCCCTCGCTACACCATTAGCAAGAAAGATAAACAGAACAACCATCTCTGTAGTGATCACTGGCTGAGAATCAGGAGACCTGGATTCCAGCCCAGCTCCATAGAAAACCAATTGTTTAACCTTGGAAAAGTCACTTAACACTACCCTGAATTTTTTTTTTTACTTGTGGGCTAGCTGGCACTTCAGAAGGTTCTGGTTCCACCCTCACAGGGCAGTTTCCAAGCTTGGAGAGAGAGATTTCATACTCATGTTATGCTTAAAAGGTCTAATTCAATTCCTAGATTGCCAAGGTTCCACAACTAAAGAATCAGGTTTTATACCTCAAGAGGCAGGATTCACATCAGGAGCTACTCTCCAACCCTGGAAAGTCTGGTTTCATACTTGGAAAGTCAATTTCCATGTCTATAGAGCCAGGTTTTATGTGGAGGAGCATATGATATATACATAAAAAGGCAGGATTCACACCTAGGAAAGCTAAATCTATCTCTGAAAGACCATGTTTCACAAATGGAGTACATTCCATGCATATATGGTCAGGTTCAATGCCTGGAGATTAATATTCCACGCATAGAGTGCCAGACTCCATATCTGGGAGACCAGATTCCATGCATGTAGAGTCAGCTTCTATGACTCAAATGCCAGGTTCCATGCCTGGAGTTTTAGAGCAAATTTCTAAGATTGAAATTCCAGATTTCATGTTTAGAGTGACAGATTCCACACTTGTAAGGGCACATTACATACTTGGAGATTGAGCATTCATACACAGAGTGCCAGTTTGCATCAGGGTGGGGCTCATATGGCAGTCTAATTTAAAGAAATGCCTCAAGTCTAGGTTTCATACACAGAGTGTAAGATTCCATGATGGTAAGGCCAGATTTCATGGATGGAGTTTTGAGATTCCATACATAGAATGCTAAGTTACCTGCTTTTATGGCCGGGTTCCGTGCTTGAGTATTGAGGTTCTTACATATTAAATACCAATTTCAGTACTAGTAGTTCAGGTTTCACACTTAGAGACTGAGAATTCATTCACGCATTGCCAGGTTCCATGCCTGGGGAAATAGGTTTTTAAGTCTTGGAAAGCCAGTTTCTATGACTGAAACCCAAGGTGTCATGCCTGGAGTGCCAGATTTCACATTTATAAGGCCATCTTATACTAGAAGATTGAGATTCCACATATGGGGTGTCATGTTGAATGGGGCCACGTTTCATGCTTTAAGTATATAGATGCTATGCTTGGAGATTGAAATTCCATAAATACAGTACCAGATTCCATGTATGAACTGCAAGGTTAGATGATTATTGTAACCCATACATGGGGTGCCAGATTCTATGCTTGTAGGGCCAAATTCCATACCTAATATTGACGCTTCATGCATGGATTCCTAGGTTCCATACTTGCATGACCATGTTCCATATAAGAGTTGAGATTCCAAACTTGGTGCCAGGTTCATGTTTTGGGGGCCAAGCTTCATGTTTTAGTGAGCAAACTTCTACAACTGAAACTCTAGGTTCCATTTCTAGGGTGACAAGACACACACTTGTGAAGCCATGTCCATGCTTAGAGTTAGATATTTCATACACTGAGTACCAGTCCTGTGCTACTAGGGCCAGGTTCAATTTTTGGACGTTGAGTTTCCGTACATGGAGTGTCAATTTCCCTGTACAAGAAATTAGGTCCCTGATGTTGGAAAACCAAGATCTATAATAAATATGCCAGGTGCCATAACTGGAGTGCCAGATTCCACACTTCTAAGGTCATGTTCCATGCTCAACGCTGAGATTCCAAATATGGAGTGTTAGGTTTTATGCTTGTGGGGCTGTTCCATGTCGAAGATTGAGATTCCACACATAGAGTGCCATGCCCCATGCTTGCAGAGCCAGATTTTATTCATGGATATTGTGATTCCACATGGAGTCCCTGGTTCTATGCCTGGCATAACAGATGCCATGCAAGGAAATCCAACTTCTGTGAATGCCACACAATCTCTGTGTAGAACTTCAAATTTCAGCCTTTTAAGATTATTTTCTGGCTGGGCACAGTGGCTCACCCCTGTAATCCCAGCACTTTGGGAGGCCAAGGCAGGTGGATCACAAGGTCAGGAGTTTGAGACCAGCCTGGCCAAATGGTGAAACCCTGTCTCTACTAAAGATATACATACACAAAAATTAGATGGGTGTGGTGAGGGACACCTGTAAGCCCAGCTACTTGGGAGGCTGAAGCGGGAGAATCGCTTAAACCCAGAAGGCGGAGGTTGCAGTGAGCCGAGATCGTGCCACTGCACTCCAGCCTGGGTGACAGAGCAAGACTCCATCTTGGGGAAAAAAAAAGATGACTTTCCATGCTTTGAGATCTCTGAATATGGATTGCTAGGTTCCATGCCTGTATAGTCAGGATTTATCCCTGAAGGTTGAGATTACAGTCATGGTGTGCCAGGTTCTATACCTGGAGGTAGAGTTTTACAAATGGAGGATGAAGTAATAGCTTGGAAGTTTACATTTCCACACTCTGCAAGACAGGTTTTACCCGTAGATGGTAAAGGTCTTGCAATAGTTAATTTTATGTGTCAACTTGACTGAGCTAAGGAATGCCCAGATAGCTGGTAGAACATTATTTCTGGGTATATCTGTGAGGGCATTTCTAGAAGATGTTAACATTTAAATTGATAGACTGAGTAAAGAAAACTGTTGTCATCAATGTGGGTGGGTATCATCCAATCCGCAAAGGCCCAATAGAACACAAAGGTTAAGAAAAGATAAATTTGGCCAGGTGCAGTGGCTCTCCCCTGTAATTCCAGCACTTTGGGAGGCCAAGGTGGGCAGATCACGAGGTCAGGAGTTTGAGACCAGCCTGACCAACATGCTGAAACTCTGTCTCTACTAAAACAAAAATTAGCCAGACATGGTGGCGCATGCCTATAATCCTAGCTACTCAGAAGGCTGAGGCAGGAGAATTGCTTGAACCTGAGAGGCAGAGGTTGTAGTGAGCTGAGATCACACCATTGCACACCAGCCTGGGCAACAGAGTGAGACTCCATCTCAAAAAAAAAAAAAAAGACAAATTTCCTCTCTCTTATTGAGCTGGAACATCCATTTTCTCCTGCCCTTAGACACGGGAGCTTCAGCTTCTCTGGCCTTTGGACTCTGGGACGTAAGAATACATCTTATGGTTCTGTTTCTCTGGAGAATTCTAATACATATCCCAGCACAAAGAGTAAGATTTCACTTCTGCCAACATTTTACTTCTTTGGCCATGTTTCATGCCTAGAAATACAGATTTCATATTTGGAATGTCAAATTCCAGCAAGGCCTAAGGCCTACCACGTTGTATAATTGGAGGTCCAGATGACTGCCTTATGATTCGGGTTCTACAGAACATGTTTCATGGTGGCTAATCTTTGTTTTATACTTGGAAGTCCAGATTCCATACTTGGAGAGCAAGATTCCAGGCCTAGATGGCCAGATTCAATACCTGGTAAGCCAGATGACATTAAGGTTCTACCCGAATTCCACAGAAGGCCAGGCCAGGTTACAAACTGAAAGAGAAATTTCACACAGTTTACAATGCATGCCATGCCTGAAGCCTAATTTTGTGTCTACATGGCCTGAATCCACACACAAAAGCACTGGTTGGTTCCATACCTAGTATAAACTAGTTTCCATGCTTGGAGAACCAAATTCTATGACAGAAGTGCCACGCTCCATATCCATAGCTCCAGTCTCTACGTGTGTATGGTCATGCTCCATGCTTGAACATTAAGATTCAGGTTCATACTTGGAAGGTCAGTCTCTATGCTTAGAGATTGAGATTCTGCACATGGAGTGCTAAGTTCCAGTTTTATAAGTGGAGTCTCCAATTACTTTGACATTTACCATTCTGCTCATGGAAAACCAGATGTTTCTAGGCCAAGTTCCTTTTATAGATCAGTTCTCATGAATGCAAGGCCTTGTTTTCTACTTAAAATTCTAGGTTCCATACTTCAAAGGTGAGATTTTGCACCAATTTGGCTAGGTTCCATACCTGGTGGGCCAGATGACATGCGATGAGGTTCAGGTTCCAACCTAGAAGGTGAGGTTTCAAGCCTGGAAAGAGGGATTTCTCACGGGCTCCCATGGCCTGCTTGGAAGTCCTGATTCCACACCTAAAAGGTCAAGATGCATATCTAAAAGTAAAAGTTTCAATCCTAGAATGTCATATTTAATGCCTGAGGAAGATTATATCTGGGGAGACTCTTCACGGCTAGACATTCAGAATCCATGTGGGAGGGCCAGGTTCCATGTTTTAAGGGCCACATTCTACACAGAAGGCGCAAGTATTTATGCTTAGATGTCTAGGTGTCATGCCTAGAGGTTCAAGTTCCATGCCTGTAGGTTTGGGGCTCATGGATTTCCACATTATATATTTGGAAAGGTAGACTTCACATCTAGAACATGTAAATCAATTCCAGATGTCATACATGGAATGCCATATTCTTTGCTTTTGGGACCAGATTCTATGCTCAGAGGATGAGATTTCTTTCATGGAATGCCAAGTTCCATGATTGTTGCATGTTTCCATTCTTGGATATTCTTAGATTCTATACATGAAGTGCCATCTTCCATGCATGGAGAGCACCAGGTTTCATGTCTTGGGTGACCAACTTCTATGACTGAGACACAGGTTTAATGTCTGGAGTGCTAAATGACATACTTGTTAAGCCATGTTCTATATGGGAGATTGAGATTCTACACACTGTGTTCCATTCCATTTCTGAAAGTTTAAATTTCATGCTTGGAGATAGAGATCCTTACATGGGGTGCCAGGTTTCATGCTTTTAGGGTCAGGATCCTTTCTGGAAATTGAGATTCCACACACGGAGTGCCAGATGTCAGGCTCGTAGGGCCAGCTTCCACGGAATTCCATGTTGGGATTCCACACATAGCATAGCAGATTCCATGCCTGGAGGCATGGTTTTACAAATCAAGGGTCAATTCAGTGCCTAGAGGGCTACCTTTCTGCTAAGAAATTCAGGTTTTACCCACAGATAGCCAAGTTTCCAAAGTGGAGAACCTTATTACACTTCTATGAATCAGGTTCCATGAGTATAACTCCATGTTTCATCTCTAGAAATACAGAGTCCATACTCGGAGGGTCGTGGAACACCTGGACGATGGCCAAGTTCCATATCTGGTGGGCCAGATGGCATGGCTTGTGGTTCAGGTTCAACCCACAGAAGACCATGATCCAACTTAGACAAAAAGATTTCATGAAACAGTAACTATGGCATGCCTAGAGGGCCTGCTTCCATGTTAGAGGCCCAGGATCCACATATAAAAGCCAGGCTCCACACTCAGATGCCATATTTTATGCCTGGAAAGGAAGGATTCACACCTGGAGAGATATTCCATATTTGGAAAGTCAGATTTTTTATTTGGAGGGACAGGTTCTGTGATTAAAAGGATACATCTTATACCTGTGTTACAAGTTTTCATTCTTAGAGGCCTAGGTTCAATGCTTGGAGGTCGAGCCATTGCACCTGTACAGTGGCTTCTTATGTGGAGGACTAGATTATATGCTTGGGAAAGGAGAAATAACACCAAGAAGATCTAAATCAGTTCCTGAGAGTCCAGAGTTCATATAGAACTGTGAGGTTCTGTTTGGAGATTGAGATTTCAAATATGGATTGTCAGCTTCCAGCCTTGGAGAACAGGTTTCTACATCTTAGATTTTTAAGAGAATCAATTTTCAATTTCCTAAATTCCAAAGGTACTCTTTCTTTCTTTCTTTCTTTCTTTTTTTTTTTTGAGATGGAGTTTTGCTCTATTGCCCAGGCTGGAGTGCTGGAGTGCAATGGCAAAATTTCACCTCACTGCAACCTCCACCTCCTGGGTGCAAGCAATTGTCCTGCCTCGGCCTCTTGAGTAGCCGGGACTACAGGTGTGCACGACCACATCCAGCTAATTTTTTTGTATTTTTAGGAGAGACAGGATTTCGCCATGTTGGCCAGGCTGGTCTTGAATTCCTGATCTCATAATCTGTCCACCTCGGCCTCCCAAAGTACCGGGATTACAGGTGTGAGCTACTGTACCCCGCCTCCTTCTTAAAATTAGTATGTCTTATTGCATGTCTCAGGTCAAGATGTCATACTGTCTCATCATTTCCACCTCCTCTTTCACAATTGCCATTCTCCATTTTACTAAAAATGAATGAATGAATAAATGATTAGCACATGTTTAAGGCTTCCTGAATTTAATTATGGGGCATTCCACTGGGGTATAATAACCTGCAGCATAATATTAGAACAACTCAATTTATCAAAGCCTCCTTTATTCAAGAACTTGTATTCCTACACTAGGGCTATGTGTTTTTGTCTTTCTATTTTTGGTAAGGGTGAAGCATTATATAGAAACAAGGTATTTAGGGACATCCTGAATTCATGTATATTGAGGAGTGAAGTGGTAGGAGTTACGGCAAATTTTGTTGGATGGTCTTGCTTTTGCATTGCCTAATTATGATGAAATAATGCATTGCTACCACAGGAGAGTTCCAAGAGAGAAAAGTAGAGAGGCTCAGGACAAAACAGGGAACTCATCAGAGCTCATTCCATCCAGGAGACAAACTTATGATGATACTTTTTGCCTTATCCACCTCCCTGCTCCTTTCCTCCCTGTCTTTTTATCCATCTTTGAATTCAGATGTTTAAATTTTGTCAAAAGCATGTCAGAGAATAACAATATGCTATAAAATTTCACTTGCATTCACCTATGTCGCAGTTGAGTATTTTGCATTATTACATTTTTATTTTACTGAATTTAATTTAATTTTTTTAGGAAGGGAGTCTAGCTAATGTTGTAAACTCCTGGCCTCAAACTCCTGGGCTCAAGCAATCCTCCTGCCTCAGCCTCCCGAAATAGTAGGATTACAGGTGTGAGCCACTATGTCCTGCCTATTTTGCATTATTTCAAAGAGAAGGTGAGGTCACACATTTACTTCCAACAGATCAACATTATATTTTCAAGTTAGGAAAAGAAATTGAAAGTAGGTAGTGTCACTCTATATTTCCATAAATGCTCCTTTAGACTTGTAAAAAAAATTGCCATTAATTTTGGCCAAAAGCTTATTGATGTCATAAAACCATACTCAGTTTTTACTTGGACACACTCTCCTGCTGTTCCTCATCAAGCACTTGTGGGTTTAGTCATTCATAGTATGTACTTATTAGATTTAGATTAATTCCACGGAGATATGTTGTGAATTCAACGGAAAATAATGCACTTAAAATAATAATTACTATATCTTTTGTAATCAGCACACTGACCAGAGATTCCACACCTGCCTTTCTTTTTGCTATTTATTTCCACACGATAGATTAAGCTACATTCTCAACAGCAGAACATTTACTTATGTAGAGCAAAATGTTCCTGAGACGTCAACTACTGTGTAATGACCTGAACACTTTGGAAAACCAGCTTCATTACATTTGTTTTGGGAGTGCACACATAAAATGCTAAAGGACCACTATATTAAAAGGCTATTAGCATAATCTCTAGGAGAGACAACCAGAAAACCAAGCTGAGAGTCTGGGCAGCCAGAACCAATACTATAATCGCTGTCCTTGCCCCTCGACACAGGCCGAATGGTGGGCAGGCATGCTGTGCCAAGCCCATCCCTTGATTCCCTCTGGAAACCAGATGTCTCTTTGCTGCCTCTGTGCTGTCACCTGAATAAATTCCCTCAGGACACTGTCTTCATGAAAGTGTCTTCCACACTGAAATCACATGCAGGAGCACTGATGGGTGGAGTCTGTGCCACAATCTTCCCTCACTTCAAGGGAAGCCGGGAAAATTTGGCCTCTATTTTCAAATATTCTTTATATTTGGGACTCTCCCATCTCACTAGATTGCACTTGCAATGTTCATTTAACTCTAATACTTGACTATAACATTGAGCCAGTTTTAGGTTTTTCCCCATTCAACAAATGATGCGTGCTCCTCAATTTACTTTAAATTAATTGCATGAAAAGGGATGATTAGTTAACAAATAAGTCTTGAAAAGACATATTCCATAGTGTTCAGTGTGGGGGTCTTCATATTAAAATACATATTGAAATTTACTACATGATATAACTAGAAAAAAACTACTTTCAAGGCCTGATATTTGATTCTTCCGTCTTGTACTTGAGAAACCAATTTACTTTTACAGAATTTTACAAAATAAAGTGACCCTAATCCCACTTTTAGGGATGTAAAGCCCCTGGGATAACACGGTAAACCTGTCATGGATCGTGACTCACTGGATAGGAAACACTGTCTTACTGTTCTCTGGGAGGTACTTGAATCTCAACTTCCTGTTGCTTCCTGAATCTACCTGTGACACAGTCACAACTGGAGTGGCAGTAGCTAATCCCGGACTGTCCCTGCTGCTTGAGATCATCTAATCAGTCACTCCGCCTCATCTTTGCCTGTTTGATGTCGAAATTGTATTACATGCTTAAACTGATCAATGAATGGATAGCCAGAAACCAGTTTGACTAGCTGCCTCCCAGTCCTGCAACAAAACACAGTAAAACTATAAAACTAACCCAAACCAAGAAACCAGAGAACTCCCTGTGCAAGAAATCCACCCCGGTTCTAGAGTGTCCCACGTAGGTTGGAACTGCAACCCTGGACCCATGCTGTCAAGTCAAGTGCAAGGGGACTCGGGTGGACCCCATAATGGCCTATCTGATTTGGCTTCTCATTTACAGAGAATGGAGACTTTACACACCACAATGTATTATTTGCTTAAAAGTGCTTATAAATAGCAACTTGAAACCTTTTAATCTTATTTGTTCACGTAGAAATGAAACCATTGAGACCTTATCTTAATGCGTATGCTATTCCGGTTGTAACCAGCAACTTTTAATTAAAGAAAAGTAACAGCAGGTTGAGACTGTTACTTTTGCTTTTACCAACCCATAAAATGGAGACGAGGGACTAGATCAAACACTAAAACAGAGAACTAATCTTTCAGTAGCCCTGTAGGAGTTAGAAGCGAAACTTCCTGGGTTGGGCGCGGTGGCTCATGCCTGTAATCCTGGCACTTTGGGAGGCTGAGACGGGTGGGTCATTTCACGTCAGGAGTTTAAGACCAGCCTGGCCAACATGCTGAAACCCTATCTCTACTAAAAACACAAAAACTTAGCTTGGTGTGGTGGCTCAGGCCTGTAATCCCAGCTACTCGGGAGGCTGAGGCAGGAGAATCACTTGAGCCAGGGAGGCAGAGGTTGCAGTGAGCCAAGATCATGCCACTGTATTCCAGTCCATGTGACAGAGTGAGACCTTGTCTCCAAAAAAACAAAGACAAAAAAGCAGAGGCTCCTGCTCTTGAATAGACACTCCTTCGAAGCAATGAATGACACATGTTAGCAAGAAGCCCATCTTATCCACTATTCATCCTCAAAAGGCCCCCAACCCAAAGCAGCCAGTGCCTGTGGTGGTATAGATGGCGTCTGGAGAGGCTGAGAGGGCCCCACTTCTTTCACTCACCAAATCATGTACCTGTAATCCCAGCACCTTGGGGTGTCAAGACAGGAGGATCCCTTGAGACCAAGAGTTCAGGACCAGCTTGGGCAACAAAGTGAGACCTCATCTCTACAAAAAAATCAGAAAATTATCTGGGTGTGGTGGCGGGTGCCTGTGGTCCCAGCTACATGGGAGGCTGAGGCAGGAAGATCACTTGAGCCTAGTGGTTGAGGTTGCAGTGAGCTGTGATTACACCACTGCACTCCAGCCTGGGTGACAGAGCAAGACCCTGTCTTTAAAAAAAAAAAATTCAAAGATCTTTGAACACTACAGAGTACATTAAAATGGAAGGTTCTGCTATTAGTATTAGTAATGTTGATTTTTTAAAACCCAGGAGTTGTTAGCGCCTCCTCTCTGGCCTCTTAATCATAAATCCCTATCCCTTCTCTATTGGGTTATAAGCCAACTAACGCACCAGCATGTAAGCCTCATCTGTACTTACTCAGCTAACTCAGACAGGTCTAGGCCTGAAGTGGGTGAGGTGGGGTGCGGTATGGGTGCAGGGGAAAGATGGACCCACCAGGGAGCTAATTATATCACAAGTAGAGGAACCTGTGGGAAGAGTATAGTATTGGACATGTGGGTGCTGCTTTTTAACCTCCTCGTTTTTCAAACTCCTCAAAGAGGACCTGGATTAAGGGGTAACCAAACAGCTGAGCAATTGCCTTTGCTGTCAACCTATGACTAGGGGTAAAACATCACTAGGGCACTAAAATATCACTGGAAATAGAACTTGAAAGAGGAAATTTTTGTTTGTCAGAAATCTTCTCACAGAGAGTACTCAATAGGGTTGGAATAAATACCTTGATGGGCCAGCTGGGGAGGGGGTTGGAAGGTAAGACCCCAAGGGATATGCCTGTGTGACAATAGATGGTCCTTCTAAAAAGGAAACTACGAAGCTATAGTTTTGGAGAGGGGTTGTACGTTTGGGGCCAGAGATAAAGCTCCCTGGATTTTGGAGGCTTTGCAGCTGGTGGGCCTCCTCTTTATCATTTTTCCATTGGGCACTGAGGAAATATTTAAAGAAAATACAACCCAAGTATTTGCAGATCTCATGCTGGTCCAGCCCCAAAGCAGTGTTACCAGCTGGGGAAGGCTTTATCCTGAGGAGAGGGAGTTAGAATGTACTGATGGGGGAGTGAGAACACAAGATTAGAGGGGAGTGGATACTGTGAATTTCACCGAGAAACAACAGCGCTAGGGCAGGCGCCTTCCCCTTGAACTATGCTTCCATCAGGAAAAGAATGCATAAAATGAGTAAAATAAAAGCTGCAGACCAGGCATGGTGGCTCACACCTATGATCCCAGCACTTTGGGAGGCCAAAGTGTGAGGATCACTTGAGCCCAGGAGTTCAAGACCAGCACCAGAAACATAGCAAGATCCTGTATTTACAAACAATAATTTAAAAAAATTAGCAGGGCATAGTGACAACGCCTATGGTCCCAGCTACTCAAGAGGTTGAGGCAGGAGGA
Source organism: Alouatta palliata (assembly GCA_004027835.1). NCBI lineage: Eukaryota > Metazoa > Chordata > Mammalia > Primates > Atelidae > Alouatta > Alouatta palliata. The sequence goes on along the minus strand of PVKV010005935.1, from coordinate 10,655 downwards.
TTGCCTAAGCCCAGGAGCTTAAGGCTGCAGGAAGCCATGATCATGCCACTATACTCCAGCCTCGGGGACAGAGTGAGACCCTGTCTCAATTTAAAAAAACAAAAAAGCTGCATTCCCTGGGTCAGGTTTTCTCTCTCTGTTTATCTGGCTGACTCAAATTTAACCTTTAGGGTTGAGATTAGATCTTACTTCTCCCAAGAAGCCTTTTCTGACCTCCTAAGTCAGCATTAGGTGTCATTCCTCTGTGCTCTGACACATCCTGTGTTTCCCGCATCACAGCATTTACGGTGTGCATTGTCATTGGTTGGTTACAAGGCCATTTCCTTTGTTAGTCTATAACTTCCATGGGGTAGGAATCACGTCTGTAGTTCACTGCGGTACTCTTGGCGCCAAACACAGTACCGCCAACCTGGTAGGCACTCAATTATCTGTTGCTCGAATGAAATAATAAAGGCACAAGAATAGTGCTGCCTTGTACCTAGAAGAGGTGGAAAGTGTCCATGGTGGACTGTGGCTCCCTGAGGCCAGGCCTTGGTATAGAGGCTAATACACAGGACAGTAGCTCATGGGTTTTCGGAGGCAGTGAAGGCTTCAGAGAGCCTGATATGTTAGGAGGAGAGAGGATACCAAAACAGCACCTTCAACATCAGGAGCTACATGGAAACAGAATGGAAACATCAGCTACAAAACACACTAGGGAATTCCGCCTCTCCTCACCCTCTAGCAACACAAGCGGGGAAGGAGAAAGTCCCCAAATACAGCCATGCACCACTTGAAAATGCACTCTGAGAAATGCATCAACAGGTAATTTTGTCATTGTGTGAACCTTACGGCATGCACTTATACAAATGTAGATGGGGGAGCCTACTGCACACGTAGGCTGTATGGCGCTGCTTATTGCCCCCAGGCGGCAAACCCGTATAGCATGTTACTGTACTGAATACTGCAGGCAACTGTAATACAATGGTGAGTATTTGTGTATCCAAATATATCTAAACACAGAAAAGGTACAGTTTAAATATGGTATATGTGATATTTTGGTATACATATTGGCTTTCATTGCAGTTCCTGACTCATAACTCCCATAGCCCTTGTTATATAATGTTGGGGTGCTTTAGGCCTCAGAAAAGAGAATATCTGTCTCTCTGACCTTCTGACCGCCTCCTGCCCTCCTTTTTCTCCCCAAAGCAGGACTCTTCTCTTACCTCTCTTGGAGCCGACAACAAAGAAATTCTCTTACTCATCCTATCTGATTGTAGGTCATAAGAACCCCTAGTTCAGGAGTCCTGTCCCACACCCAGAAGGAAGGAATGCTGCACAGAGACGCCAAGAAGAATCTGAACAGACAGAGCTTGCTGGGCTTCTCCACTTAGTCTATTAGTATTAGACCATACCCTTCTTGCTCATTTCTGCATGGTTGTCAATCATGACTACCCAATGAAGTCTCTATCTATAACAGCTCAAGAGGACTGAGTACAGAGTATTTCCAGGTAGCTGAGTACATGGAGGTTTCTGGAGAGCGGCACACCCAGGCAGGGCATGGAAGCTCCCAGCCCCTTCCCCATACCTCACCCTGTGCATCTCTGCCTCTGCATCCTTTGTGGTACCCCTTATAACACACCAGTAAATGTGTTCCCCTGAGTGCTGTGAACTGCTCTAGCAAATTAATTAAGCCAAAAGAGGAGGGTGTAGGAATCTCAACTTGAAGCCAGTTGGTTGGATGATCCAGAGGCCAGATTTGTGACTGGTGTCCGAAGTAGGGGCAGTCTTGGGGACTGTGTGATCTGACACTATCTCCAGGTAGAGAGCATCAGAATTAACTGAATTGGAGGACACCCAGCTAGTACCTCTGCAGAATCCACTGCTTGCTTGGTGGTGGGGAAAAGCCTCCATACATTCGGTTTCAGGAGTCTTCTGTGGTCGTGATGTGAGAACAAAGTAAAAACAGTTTTTGTTGTTCCATTCAGTATAAAAGACAAAAAGTTATACTCCTGCATAGGGCACTTACCATAAATAGAGTTTGCAGGACTCAACATTGTTCTGGGTGAGTCAGTGAGTGAGTGGTAAGTGGATGTGAAGGGCTATGACATTACTATACACTACTGTAGACTTTATAAACACTCTACACTTAGGCTACACTAAATTTATGTTAACATTTTTTTTCTTTAATAATAAATTAACTGGGCACAGTGGCTCACGCCTGTAATCCCAGCTTTGGGAGGCCAAGGCAGGCAGATTATCTGAGGTTAGGAGTTCAAGACCATCCTGGCTAACATGGTGAAACCCTGTCTCTACTAAAAGTACACACAAAAAATTAGCCAGGAGTGGTGGAATGCGCCTGCAGTCCCAGCTACTTGGGAGGCTGTCTAATTTTTTTGGTATTTTTAGTAGAGATGGGGTTTCATCATGTTGGTCAGGTTGGTCTCAAACTCCTGACCTTGTAATCTGCCCACCTCGGCCTCCCAAAGTGCTGGGATTACAAGCGTGAGCCACTGCGCCTAGCACTTTTTAGTTTTTAAACTTTTTGACTCTCTTGTAATAATACTTAGCTTCAAACACAAACACATTATACAGCTGTATGAAAATATTTTCTTTAGATCCTTACTCTATAAGCTTCATTCTATTACCTTAAATATTTATTTTTTTCTTTTTTTTTTCAACTTTTTTTGTTGTTAAAAACTAGGACCCAAAGACACACATTAGCCTAGACCTCCACAGGGTCAGAGTCATCAATATCACTGTTTTCCACTTCTACATCTTGTCCCCCTGGGAGGTCTTTAGGGACAATAGCATGCATGGAGCTGTCATCTCCTATGATTACAATGCTTTCTTCTGGAATAATTCCTGAAGGACCTCCCTGAGGCTGTTTAACAGTTATCTTTTAAAAATAAATAAATAAATAGATGGAGTACACTCTAAAACAACAAAATATACAGTAAATACATAAACTAGTAACATGGTCATTTTTCATTATCAAGTATTATGTACTGTACATAATTGTAATGTGCTAGACTCTTTTATGACTGGTAGCAAGTGGGTTTGCTTACACCAGCATCACCACAAACACATAACGTATTGTGCTAGGACTTCATGACAGCTACAGGGTTATTAGGCTATGGGAATCTTTCAGCTCCACGATAATCTTATGCGACCACCATCATATATGTGGACCATTTGACTGAAATGTCATTGTGCAGTGCATAACTATAATTGTTCTTCCAGCATTTTGTACCCCAACCATACCTGCAGGTTGATATGCCTGAAGAGATGCCAGGTACACCTGGCCATACCACCTACAGCCTTTGTTCATGTTCTCATCATCACAGCTGCATCGATGCCTGAATAATTACCCTCCTCTATTTGGGCCATGGAGCCCTTTGAGAATCCAACAATAACTCTAAACCCTCTCCTCAGAAGAATCACATGGTCACATAAGCACAAAATTTTACATATAACAGACAACCCTTAAAAGCTAATTTACAGACCTCAGCTCTCATCTTAATCCTTTCTAAATTGTTCTCCTTAGTGCTGGCAGGATGAACTTGAAACAAATTTTATTGCATTGTTGGATATTTATTACCTTCAGGGAAGACCTCAAGCTCTCTAGTAAAGTACATGAGACACCTCCCTCCCACGTACTGCTCACATTCCTTGGCCTACTTTTTACTCCACCATTGCTGCAGCAACTAGCTGGTGTGACCCAATACCAGCTCTTCTCAGCTGTGTCCACCCCTCGCTTTTGTCCCAGGGCTTCTCTGCTAATGGGACACTTGCAGGAACTGGCTCAGATAATCTATACCTGTGCACCTGGAAGCATGAGAAAATTATCACTGCAGGAACAAGCCTTTATCAATGAGGGTCAGGAGCTGGTAGATCAAGGCTTCCTCTTTGATGTCTGAGAAAGACAATTCTGCCGGGCGCGGTGGCTCACGCCTGTAATCCTAGCACTTTGGGAGGCTGAGGCGGGTGGATCACGAGGTCAAGAGACGGAGACCATCCTGGCCAAACCCTGTCTCTAATAAAAATACAAAAAATTAGCCGGGCGTGGTGGTGCGTGCCTGTACTCCCAGCTATTCAGGAAGGCTGAGGCGGGAGAATCGCTTGAAACTGGAAAACGAAAGTTGCTGAGCTAGGATTAGGCCACTGCACTCCAGCCTGGCGATAGAGCGAGACTCTGTCTCAAAAAAAAAAAAAGAAAAGAAAAGAAAGACAATTCTAATCCCTGTAGGATCAAGGCCCAGTGGCTTACCGTTATGACCAGCTTACTAGCGTATCCTTGGAATGGTTTTTCCTCCTTTCTGTTTCACCTGCCCAGTTTTTCACTCCAGTTCCTTGGGAATGTCACAAGATAAACTACCTGAATGCAAGCTGTCGTCTCAGCCTCTGCTCTTGGGGGAAACCCAGACTCAAAAAGAGGACACAAAAGGTCCTGCCAGATCTAATCCTGCTCACTCTTCAAATTTCATCTCTTGCAGCCCCAACCATCACACAGCTGGTACTGCTGAGCTTCTCACATTTCTGAGACACACTGCTTTCCTCCACCTTGTGACAAATTCTCATTTGTCATTATATCCTGTGGGGCACCTCGTCAAGGACAACATCCATAAAAACCTCTCCCCATTCCCTCACCAACATTTGTTATCTCTTGTATTTGTATAATAGCCATCTTTACAGGTGTGAAGTGTTATCTCCTCTCAGAGTGGTTTTAACTTGCATTTCCCTGATGATTAGTGATGGTGAGAACCTTTTCATATACCTGTTGGCTATTTTTGTGTCTTCTTTGGAGAAATGTCTGCTCAGATCCTTTGCTCTTTTTTTTTTTTTTTTTGGTTCTCAAGTTTTATTCAAGAACTCATGCAAAATATTCCAGATAAATAAAATTTGATCCTCATCTTCCTCCTCTTCTTTGTCCTGGTCAATTTGGAAACAACGTAATTCGTAATTTCTCTTTGCTGTTAGCAGCTATCCACAATCAGTCAAGTGGATTATTGTTCTTCAAATAATTTTTGGTGAGATATTTCAAATACCTTTTGAAAAAATGCAATTTGGGTGTCACGGTGATCTTGTTCTTGCTTCTTTCGATGGTCACAACCCCCGCACCAAGATTCACAGCTTTCCATTCACTTTGATCCTCTCTTGCAAAACTGCCCAAAATTGGCGGCATGGAGGCATCCATGATTCCATCTTCTATGGGGTGGATGCAATCAAGAGGGAACTTCAGAACCTGCTTCTTTTTTTGCCCCCCTTCACCACAAGCTTTTTCATGGGTGCCATGGTGGCAGTGGAGGCAGAAAAGCCCTTTGCCCATTTTTAAAATTGGGTTATTTGTTCTTCTGCTATTGAGTTGTAAGAGTTCCTTATGTATTTTGGATATAAACTTCTTATCAGATAGGTGGTTTGCAATTATATTTTCCTAGTCCGTAGGTTGCTTTTTCAGTTTGTTGATTGTTTCCTCTGTTGTGCAGAAGCTTTCTAGTTTCTGTAGTCCCATTTATTTATTTTTGTTTTTACAGCCTGAGCTTCTGATGTGATATCAAAAAAAAAAAAAAAAAAATCAGGCCAGGTGCAGTGGCTCACACCTGTAATCTCAGCACTTTGGGAGGCCAAAACAGGCAGATCATTTGAGATCAGGAGTTCGAGACCACCCTGGCCAATAGGGTGTAACCCTGTCTCTACTAAAAATACAAAAATTATCCAGGTGTGATGGCATGCACCTGCAGTCCCAGCTACTCTGAGGCTAAGGCAGGAGAATTGCTTGAACCTGGGAGGCAGAAGTTGCAGTGAGCCGAGATCGAGCCACTGCACTTTAGCCTGGGTGACAGAGTGAGACTCCATCTCAAAAAAAAAAATCATTGTTGAGGCCAATGTCAAGTTTTTCCACTGTGTTCTCTCCTAGGAGTTTTATGGTTTCAGGTCCATAGTACATTATTGATGGGAATGTAGATTGGCACAGCCATTATAGAAAACAGTATGGAGGTTCCTAAAGAAATTAAAAATGGAACTACCATATGATGCAGCCATCCCTCTCCTGAGTATATGCCCAAAGGAGATGAAATAATCACCTTGTAAAGATGTCTGCACTCCCCTGTTCATTGCAATATTATTCACAATAGCCAAGATATGGAAACAAACTAAGTGCCCATTGACACTTTGGATGGATAAAGAAAATGGGGTTTGTGGTATATATACAAGGGATTTTCAAAAAGTTCCTGAAAGTCTGTACTATAAACAAAACCATGTATGGATTTCATAATTGTTTGCAACAAAATAAACTGGTACTAACTTATTTATAACATGTCTGGACAGGATCTAGTTTGAGACACTAAGGGTAACACATCAGTTTGAAAGGAATCCCTGTTGGAGCAGCATGAATTCTGTTAAAATTGAAACAAGAACAAGTATCAAACGTATAGTGAAGCTTGTGTGAAAGAATGGTGAAATCACTGATTCTTTACATAAAGTTTATGGAAATAATCCCCAAAGAAATCAGCAGTTGACAAATGGGCAACTTGTTTCAAAAACAGATGAGACAATGTTGAAGGTGAAGCCGGTAGAGGCAGAACATCCACATCAATTTTCAAGGAAAAAGTTAATTTTGTTCATGACCTAATTGAAGAGGATTGATGACTAACAGCAGAAACAATAGCCAACACCAGAGGCATCTCAACTGCTTAAACTTAGGTAAATCTGCCTGAAAAATTCAGGTTGAGTAAACTTTCCACTCAATAGGTACCAAAACCGTTGCACCCAGATCAGCTGCAGGCAAGAGCAGAGCTTTCAATTCAGATTTTAAAGAAGTGACATCAAGTTCCTAAAGCATTTCTTCAAACAATTGTAACAGGAGATGAAACATGGCTTTACAGGTATGATCTTGAAGACAATGCCCAAAGCAATGGCCACCAAGGGGTGGAAATGGTCCAGCCAAAGCAAAAGTGAACTGGTCAAAAGAAAAGGTCATAACAACAGTTTTGTGGGATGCTCAAGGCGTTTTGCTGGTTGGCATTCTGGAGGGCCGAAGAACAATAACATCTGCATATTGTGAGAGTGTTTTGAGAAGGTTAGCCAAAGCTTTAGCAGAAAAATGCCTAGGAAACCTTCATCAGAGAGTTCTTCTCCACCATGGCAATGCCCCCGCTCATTTCTCTCATCAGACAAGGACAATTTTTTGAGAATTTATTTGGGAAATCATTAGGCATCCACCTTACAGTCCTGATTTGGCTTCTTCTGACATTTTTTGGTTTCCTAATCTTTAAAAACCCTATAAGGTATACCCATTTTTCTTTAGTTAATAATGTAAAAAGGACTGCATTGATGTGGTTAAATTCCCAAGACCCTCAGTTCTTCAGAGATGGACTAAATGGCTGGTGTCACTGCTTCCAAAAGCATCTTGAACTTGATGGAGACTATGTCGAGAAATAGTCTATATGTTTAACTTTTATCTTTTAATTCCACTTTTCCATGAACCTTTTGAAGCCCCCCATACAATGGAATATTATGCAGTCTTAAAAAGGAAAAAGGAGACCCTGTTATTTACCACAACATGGGTGGACCTGGAGGACATTTTACTAAGTGAAATAACTCAGACACAGAAAGAAAAATATTACATGATCTCACTTACATGTGGCATTTTTAAAAGAGCTCAAATACACAGAGATAGAGAATGAAACGGTGGTTACCCTGCTTGGTGGCAGGGAAAGCAAATGAGGCATGGTAGGTCAAAGGATACCAAGTAGCAGCTAGGTACTATGAAAAGCCTCCACATTGGTCAGGCGCGGTGGCTCACACCTGTAATCCCAGCACTTTGGGAGGCTGAGGCACGTGGATCATGAGGTCAGGAGTTCGAGACCAGCCTGGTCACCATAGTGAAACTCCATCTCTACTAAAATTACTCAAAAAATTAGCGGGCGTGGTGGTGGGTGCCTGTAATCCCAGCTACTCGGGAGGCTAAGGCAGGAGAATTACTTGAACCTGAGAGGCGAAGGTTGCCATGAGCTGAGGGCGTGCCATTGCAGTCCAGTCTGGGCGACAGAGTGAGACTCTGTCTCTAAATAAATAAATAAATAAAGGCTGGGCGCAGTGGTTTACGCCTGTAATCCCAGCACTTTGGGAGGCCGAGGCGGGTGGATCACAAGGTCAAGAGATGGAGACCATCCTGGTCAACATGGTGAAACCCCGTCTCTACTAAAAATACAAAAATTAGCTGGGTGTGGTGGCACGTGCCTGTAGTCCCAGCTACTTGGGAGACTGAGGCAGGAGACTTGCTTCAACCCGGGAGGCAGAGATTGCGGTGAGCCGAGATTGTGCCACTGCATTCCGGCCTGGCGACAGAGTGAGGCTCTGTCTCAAAAAAAAATAATTAAATAAATAAATAAACAAAAAGAAAAGTCTTCACATCTAAGGTCCAACATGAAGACTCAAGTAAAAAAGATATCATATTGGGAATTTTTATTAAATAAGTAGATTTGAGCTGCCTTTGTCACAAAAAAGTATTTGAGATGATAGAAATGTTAATCTGCTTCATAAATGTAACAATATTACTGTTTATATGCATCCCATAATATTGTGCTGTAAACCTCAAATATACACAATTGAAAAAATTTTTTGGCTGGGCACAGTGGCTCATGCCTATAATCCCAGCACTTTGGGAGGCCGAGGCAGGCAGATCACCTGAGGTCAGGAGTTCAAGACCAGCCTGGTCAATACGGCAAAACCTCATCTCTACAGAAAACACAAAAATTAGCCAGATGTGGTATGGCGCGCCTGTAATCCCAGCTACTCAGGAGGCTGAGGCAGGAGAATCGTTTGAACCCGGGAGATGGAGGTTGCGGTGAGCCGAGATCACTCCACTGCACCCCAGCCTGGGAAACAAGAGTAAACTTCATCTCAAAAAAAAAGAAAAAAAAAATTTTTTTTAAACGATCTCTCCCAAATTTTCATGACTTGACTTCCTCTGGGATTTCATAGTCCCGGGCTCCCCACTTCATAGCACTTACCGTTGGGCTGAAAATATTCATTTACCTGTTGCCTCCCTCACTGGACTGTAAAATTCTTGAGGCGGAGCCAGTAAGTTTTCTCTGTTTATCCTTTTCAAGCCTAGGACAGTGACTGAGACCCAAAATTGAAACTCAGTGATTGTTGGCTGACAGGTTGAATGATGATGTATGAGATTTCTGAATCAAGCCTAGGGCAGGCAATCTTTCAGTCTTGATAACATCTGGATCTGAATGAATCTAGGGGAAAGTCTAGTTGAGTTCCATTCCCCTGTGACCTGCAGAAGCAGGAGTCCCAGCTTGACTGGGCAGGGAAGGCCATTTAATTGAAAATACAAATAACCAATAAATTTATGAAAATATATTCTTAATCTTACTAAGTAAGCAGGGAAAGACAAATTAAAACAATGAAATACGAATTTTTACTCATCGGATTGGCCGAAACTAAAGCCTGAAAATATAAAGTGTCCATATCGCTGTGTGTAAATGAGAAGTCTGAACCTGTTGATGGAGGTGTAAATTGGGCAGCTTTTTGAAAAGAATGATTTAGCAGTATCTATTACAATGAAAAACATGGATATGTTTGCCTCAGTAGGTTTACCTCCAGGTGTGTATCCTAAAGAAATACTCAGAAATGTACCTCCAAGAGACATGTACACAGAAGTTCCCTTACACGTTGTTTGTAAAAGTAAAACACAGTCATGACCTCAGTGCCCATTAATAAGGGAAAGGCTTAATTCACCACAACTCATAAATACAGTGAAATTCTATGTAAAGTGGAATAGATTTATGTGGCATGGAAGGCTCACGAAAAAGTATTTTAAGATTTAAAAAAAAGGTAAAAAAATGTGCAGAATTATGCCTTTTTTTTCTCTTTTTTCTTTCTTTTTTTTTTTTTTTTGGGACAGAGTTTCACTCTTGTTGCCCAAGCTGGAGTGCAATGGCATAATCTCAGCTCACCACAACCTCCTGGGTTCAAGCAATTCTCCTGCCTCAGCCTCCCAAGTAGCTGGGATTACAGGCAGGTGCCACCATGCCCGGCTAATTTTGTGTTTTTAGTGGAGACGGGGTTTCACCGTGTTGGTCAGGCTGGTCTTGAACTCCTGACCTCAGATGATCCACCCGCCTTGGCCTCCGAAAGTGCTGGGATTACAGAGGTGAGCCACCATGCCCAGCCTAATGCCTTTTTTTTTTTTCATGGAGAAAAGTCTAGGGGATTCACGGCTCAGCAGGCCAGCTTGGCTATTTGGGCATAACCATCACCCAGAGTGTAATTTCTTTGAAGCCAATGACCCAAGTCTTTCACATTTTATACCTTCACAGCCCGCACAAAACCTGCTATATAATAAACACTAAACAAATGACTATGAAAAGCAAGAAGGACATAAGAGGGAAAGAATTGAATAAACGGATTCCATGGGCAATCCTAGCACCTGAGGTCTGATTAAAGAAAGGAAAAGAAGGCCGGGCGCGGTGGCTCACGCCTGTAATCCCAGCACTTTGGGAGGCCGAGGCGGGTGGATCACGAGGTCAAGAGATCGAGACCATCCTGGTCAACATGGTGAAACCCCGTCTCTACTAAAAATACAAAAATTAGCTGGGCATGGTGGCACGTGCCTGTAGTCCCAGCTGCTCGGGAGGCTGGGGCAGGAGAATTGCTTGAAC